>KE156519.1:8862-55232 GCA_000411055.1 Leavenworthia alabamica
AGTGAAGGCAATAATGTTTAGCATCTCTTCTTCCTTACTGTCAGAATCTCATAAAAGATTTGTTCTTTCCTTTTTCAAATTAGGATAATCATTCTGAATATGAACCATGCTTTTGCACTCAAAATATTTCAGTTCCTTCAGCTTCGTCAGAGGACATTATGGACGAACATGCCCAAGTTCTTCACATTTATGGAACTGAACCTCCTTGTGTCAGTCAGATTTGTCACGATTGTTAGGATCATCATCTGGTTTGTTCCATGAGTTGTTGTCTCTTCCTCTGCCTTTTTCAACACGTTTGAACGCCTTACTGAATTTTCGAGTCAGAAGTGCAATGTTTTTCCTTATTTCCTTCAGCTCAGTGTTGTTCTGTTCATTGGCTTTAAGTGCAACACCTTTTTCTTGAGCTAGTTGTTCCTTTGCACTTTCCATTTCTTCAAACGTCAACATCCCTATCAGATCTTTAAATTTCATAGTATATGTGTTACTTCCTACTCGCATGACTACTTTCTGAGCAGCAAACTTACTAGGTAAGCATCTAATCATCTTTTTAACTAGTTTCTGATCCTTGTACACTTTTCTTAGATTTTTTGCCTCATACGCAATTGCATTTAGCTTTGCACTGAACTGACTAATTGATTCATTTGGTATCATTCTCAGTTTCTCGAATTGAGTAGCCAGATGATCTAATCGATTTCTCTTTACATCGATAGTACCCTCATGAGAGCTTTGTAATATATCTCAGGCAGCTTTCGCAAATGTGCATCCGGAGATCTATTTCAATTCAGTTTTATTGACAGCTCCAAAGATAGCACTTAGTGTCCTAGCGTTGTACTTTGACAAGTTTTTTTCTGTTGTGTACAAAGCTTTTAGTTCAACTATCTTTGAGCCTATCTCAATAATACTGTGTGAGGCTTCCCAACCATCTTCAACAGCTGTCCAAACATCCTCTCCTTGTCCACGTATAAGTTGTTGCATCTTCACTTTCCATTCATGATTCACCATACAATCATTCATCAAGAATCACTAGTTTCTGTACCACCATTATCTCCGTATCAGACATTTTCCCAAGATCTCAATCTGTAACTTCGGTTGACTGTTCTAATACCAAATAAAATTACGGAGACTCTGACAGCTTAACAAAATAATACTTTTATTAAAACGGATTCTAGAAATCTCTTAAACACTTTTACACAGAGGTGTTAATCCGATCTTACGCACAGTCCCACACGACTTTCCATGGACCAATTTCTAACTACCCAAACTCACCATAGCAACAAGTGTAACACTCGTTTATTCACTTACCAGCAACTAACAATGAATAATCAGTATAACCTTCAAAAGTGTTTAAACCCTAAAGCACCCGAGCTCCAATATTTATACAGATCATACCTTGATTTAGAAAATATTCGACTTCACATAACAAAAAACCTTCTTTTTTGCCGGAGAATCATATCTCCAAATCTTCCATTACTTCTAAACATACCAATTTTGGAAAACTTATATTTGTGATGATTTTGATTATGTGTTTTTATCAGATTTTTTTTTTGTTCTATCGTATCGTGAAGTCCTTGTTGCAGTGGCGGACGTAGGCTTGGTAAGAGGGGGCACTTGCCCCTGATGAAATTTCAAAACTTCATGTAAATTTTTAACATTTATTGTTTTGCCCCTCTTGTTATTTGTTATTTTAACCTTGATTTTCATATAGTTTTGATTATGGCCCGGATAAAAATAATTTCTAGATCCGCCACTGCCTTGTTGTATAATAATACTCAGTACCACCGTGATACAATGACACAGTAAATACCTGCACAATAAAAAAAATTCAGATCAAATGCATATGTAATACGATAGTATATACTTAGTGTTGTTGTAACATATATACTTGGGATTAAAACCTACAAATATATTTTTTATTTTTTGGTTTTTAAGGGTTAATCTATTAATTACCAAAAATGTCACCAGTAGAATAAAAAAAAATGAGATAAAAAAAACAAGAATGAACTAGGGTCTCTTAGAAATAAGATTATTATTATCACCTACAAATATATTATTATTATTGTACATTATAAATGCTTAGAATATATGTATATTCGGACGAATCTTAACGCCATTGCAGTTGGACTCATGTCTCTCCACATGCGATGCACCGAACACCAACTAACTTTTTATCTTAACTACTTTTAGAATTTATGTATCATATTATTTAATCAAATTTATATTCCGAGAATAATGACCAAGAAAGGTGACGCACACTTTTAAACCTTAATATACAATAGTGGTTATGAATGACTCAAATGATATAAAAACATTATCATGTCATTATTACATAAAACAAAAGTTTAATTATTTAAACAGAAAGACTAATTCGGTTATAGCATAGAGTTATTGCTTAGTCAAAATGTTTTATTTCTTTTATGCTTTTTTGGATATACTTTTGAATCAGATTAAAGTCATGTTGCCGGTTGGTATAAGATGAACTTTAGGTTATTCCATACGATCGGCAATGTATTTCATAAACACAATGTAAAGCTGTAATGTAAATACGAGTATATCAAACTGGTTAACCAAATTTTATTTGTTAAGTAATATTTACTTATAAATATCATATTTTTGTTTCTTATTATGTATATGTTTTGATAACCAAAATGTTTTATTTTAAGAGTGAATACAGAAGTAATAAAACAGAATAGATACCAAATAGTGCATGACATTGGATTCGTTCTCTCTGGTCCGGATGTTTAATAATGTATAGGTTTCCCATAACTTGTATTTTTCTTTAATTAATCGGACGAGGTGGTCCAGCTTGTCTACAAAATATGTTTGAGGATGAACGTAGAGGTTGATTTTTTAACTATCAGTTTTTGTTTTTTTTTTTCAATGTGTTGATTGTGTATTTAGAGCTTCTTTTATGCTCTTTTCATTTAAAAGTATTTTAATCTAATAACTTGTAGAAATTTTTGCCAAACCCACCAAGAAATATGGAAATAAATGTATGTTTTTGTTAATTTAGATTTACTTGTTATCTTTTGTTTGCCAACGATTTACCTGTTATATATTAAATTAATAATAAAATATTATATTTGGATAAAAAGATGACCACAACATGCAGCATGGTGTATAAGCTGAGTCAGCTCCAGGTGTTTGTGCACATGGATCCGAACTGTTTTCTTCTTCTTTAATATCACTTTTGCACCAAAACATGGTTTGGGTTCTAATAAAGGTTACTACTTACTAGGAGTATAATTATTATAAGTATCAAGTATGTATACATATTGATATTTTAACACTAAAATGTATTTAAATCGTTAACTATATATTTAGTAAAATAATTGCATCATTTTTCTAATAGTTTAAGACAAAGTAAAATCATACGTTTTAATTAAATTTTACATAATTTGAAATATAAATATGAACCATTAAAAAACCTGAATCTAAGTCTCCGCACCTAAAATATAATTATCTAGATTTGTATTCAAAACTTTTAGATGTAACAAATTAAATTTTTGATATGCATGTCAAATTTAGACTCAAGAAACAGATTCTGGATTTTCATTATTCAAATGTTTTGAATATAAGAAGTTTTAGATATCAGCTATAATTTTTTATTATATGTATATACCTTACTCCATATAAATATGATCTATCTTCTTGAAGTTTCTTTTGAATAATTTCCTTTAGGATAATTTAAATATGAACTATATTCTTGAGTGAATACTCTGCACATTGTCATCCACCCATTTTCTTATAGGTAAGTTATTAATTAATTATTTATCTTTATTATTAGTGGTTAACCGCAAATGCCTCTAAAGGATCACTTTAATTTCTAGCTATGTTCATTTAACTGTATAGTCTGTATCATATGTTATACAACTATAACATTCGTGTATTGTAAGGTATCTATACTATATGTCAGAGTTGCATATATATCAAATATTGATAAACAAACATTGATTGTGATATTAACCAGAAGGATTTGATGTACGTATACGTGTGTTGCCCTAATTTGTTCATTAACTTCCCATAACCACGTAAATTAACATTAGTCACATAATCGAGAAACAAAACTCTTATTGGTTAACAAGAGTTGTCTTAAACTGCCAAACAATAATAAAACATTATCTTATTTGTCCACATATAATCTAAAGCATCCCACGTGATCTATAAGGTTCTTACAAAAAATTATAATCCACATAAATATTTTTAATAATTTTCATTTGATTAGGCATCCCACGTTGCATCCATCCCCAAAAATTGCTTTTGACGAAATGTATTCTATTTTTGTGAAAATCTTAAACAAATTTTCTAATGACTTTTTAAGTGATTAGATTGTTCTTTGTATTTGGGGTTACAATTAACCGAGACTTGTGGGTAAAGGATTTTGATGCTTCTTATAAAAGGAAATAAAGCAAATCAGCAATCAGAAAAAATATTTAATTATTTAATAGTTTCATACAATGAATAACAACTATAGTTTGATTTGTCTTCTCTAAACAACTTTGAACCATTCGAAAATATATGGTCAATATGTAGGGAAAAGACAGTTTACGAACTAATAAATATTTTCTTATTAACTATAAAAATAATTTGACATGTCATGTAGTCATACTTTTCTCGAAATAAACATTGGGTTAAGTTTATTAACGGAATAGTTGAGTAGACATTTTACAAAAAAATAGTTAAGATTTAAAAATATAGCTGACCAGTGTTCAATGTTTTTCTCCATTAACTTATAGGAGACTTTAGAATATAAATATTTGGAAGAATTTAGTATAGAAAATAAAATTAGTTTCATAAATATAATCAATAAAGTCGGTGAGTATGATGCAAAGTATTGTCCTTTTCGATGCCTAAGTATTATCACATGATCCCATTCCACATAAATTTATATTTTATGGTTTTCACGTTATTACTTATTAATATACATGAAAAATACATATTAGGAGAATTATGTATCAGTACCTATTCAATTCTATATAAGATGCTAAGAGTGGAAGGAACTTACAAAGAACCAATTGTTTATATATTTTGCTATTTAAAAAAATTAACATTAATTATTTATTTTTTTATTTTAAATTCCATAATATTTATTTATTTTTAATTTTTTCTATTCTTCCATAATATTTAATTCTTATTATCATTTAATGAACATTAATTATTTGTTAATTAAAAATAATAATTAGTCTATATTTGTTTGGAAGTTTTGAATATGAAGAGCTATTATTGAAATAACTATTAATGTTATGAACAATGATTTAATAATTTGAGTAAAAATAAAAATAAGAGTTATCGAATTTTTCCTAATCTATGTGAAAAAAGTATAAAATCAAATATTATAAGAGTATTAAATTTCATTTCAAAAACATAACTGAAAAAACTAACTTTACAAAGCAAAGAACATCTTGATATTAACTCACCATCCATTTCTAATGCCTATAAACAAATGGATCATTCAATAATTTATACAATGACATTATAAATTCTCTCAATTATATTTTCTCAACCAGTTAATTATCAAGAACACCCACGTTCCATTTTTTATATAACCTACCAACCTCGGAATATATTGTTCGGTCCTCTTATATGAAAAATAGTAAATTGCAAAAAATAATCAAATTTTATTTTAGTAAAATAATTATAAAAGATAACTGAAAGTGAGAATAAATCTATATATAAGTTACAAAGGTGTGGGGGTGTGTCAATATATGTTGGATGATTAGTTTCTGCCATGTGCTGTGGAATCAACCTCTTATGCTTTATGTTCTGTTAGCTCCCACCTTATACTATACCTTTATAATTATTCATCAATAATACCATTTTCATATATTAACCTCTCATATATAAATACTCACTCTCTCTACTCTTCCTCCATATAACATATATCTCTCTTTTCTTTATTCCGTTCATAATCGTCGTAACCAACCAACCACATATACTAAGAAATGGGAGAAGAAGTCAAATCAGTAAAGATTCAAAGTTCTTTCAATATTTTAATTATTTTGTAACAAAAGAATATGTATTTATCATTAAATGTTTTTCATGATATTAGGAGCTAGAGCCAGCCACTACGGAAGAGGAGAAGAAGAAAGATGTTGTGGAGGAGAAGAAAGTGGAGGCGGAAGAGGAGAAACCAACAGTAGAGGAGCCGGAGCAGCCACCACAGCCGCCACCACCCTTCATACTCTACGTTGACTTGCATTGTGTAGGATGTGCTAAGAAGATTGAAAGATCCATTTTAAAAATTAGAGGTAAATAAATATATAAATAAACTATATTTTATAATAATAGTAAAAAGCTTCATTTAAATAATTTTAACTAATAAATATTATTGTATAAAGAGTCATGAGTGAAATAAAATAATTATTTAATTTTTAGAGTATATGAAAATTTGTGTAGGTGTGGAAGAAGTGGTGATGGATATGAATGAGAACCAAGTGACAATAAAGGGAGTGTTGGATCCACAAGCAGTGTGTAACAAAATCAAGAAGAAGACTAAAAGAATGGCCAAAGTGATCTCACCGATTCCGGTGGCCGAGGGAGAGCCTCTACCGCCGATCATAACCTCTCAGGTCTCCGGAGGCATCACCACTGTCGAGCTCAACGTTAACATGCACTGCCAAGCTTGTGCTGATCAGCTTAAGAAGAAGATTCTCAAAATGAGAGGTACATATTCATTTTTGGATCCAGTCAAAACCAAAATATTCCTTAAAGAAAACAATATTAGAATACTTTTTAGCATGAGTATACTAAATCCAAAAAAAATTGGTTATACTGAAAGTGGTATTTTCTTATTATTAAAAATATAATATATATAGTTTCCACTGTATATACATATGTACATATATAAACATAATATATCGTTCTGTATAGATGTACATCCACCTTCTTTTTCATTATATATGATGTCAAAAAGGTCATTATAAATCTAGTTATGCATCACATGCATGTGTTTAGCTAAAATTTGTTGATGAAATGAGGCTTTTAACATTTTTCGAAGCATTTTGGTATTTAAAATTTTTATCCAGTTTGTTAATAAAAAATATTTAAATTAGAAGAGTTTTATTTTTAATAATATCGTAATGCTGAATTCAAACTGAAAACTAACCCCCAAACCTGTTACCAAAACCCAAAAAAAAACAGGAAAAAAACACTCACAAAGGACCCAAACAATAAGAAATTTATATGAATAATATATATTTTCGTATACTGAATATATATATTAAATTGAATAATAATTTTAAATGTCTGCCAAATGTATATGCTTTTTTTGTTGTCGACCCAAAAATAAATACATACAGTTCTCTTACGACTAACTAATATTGTTCGTTAGGGGTCCAAACAACTGTAACGGAGCATACCACCGGAAAAGTAATAGTGACTGGAACAATGGACGCCGAGAAGCTTGTGGATTACGTCTACCGTCGGACCAAAAAGCAGGCCCGAATCGTACCCCAACCTGACCCTGAACCTGAAAACCCGGCCGCAGAGGAAGAAAAGAAAGAGGAGAGCGGTGAAGGTGATGAGAAACCATCAGAAACCGGAGAGGAGAAGGAAGAAGAGAAGAAGAATAAAGAGGGAGAGCAAGGTGGCGGAGAAGAGGCAGCAGCTACGGAGGAGAGAATAAACGATGAGATGGTGGTGGCGGCAGAAGAAGAAGGGATGAAGAGAATGATGTACTATTATCAACCTTTATACGTCATCGAAAGGGTTCCTCCGCCGCAACTTTTTAGCGACGAGAACCCTAACGCTTGTTGCATTTCTTAATTCATTTCATATTGTCATGGGAAAATATATAATTAGGGGAATTATTTACGTATAAGAAACCCTATAAACTAAAGATAATTAATTTGTGTTTAATTATCATTATTTATCAATGGATACGTTACGCTTTGGTATATACGTAATCGCAACTGTAACAACGATCGTTACAGAATCTAATAAAAAATTTATGTAAGAATATGAGTGTGTTACGAATTGTTTTGTATATTCTTGAGAGAATTTTTTTGTTATGAAAATAGGATTTAAAGAGACAGAAGATTCTAGTGGCATGGGAGATCTAAGTGGGTCAGCACATGGTTTGTTTCTTTTGATACGTCAATGTCCATTTTAGGACGTGGCAGCTTTTTCCAGCCTACCTTGTCTATTTCTTCTCAACCTCTCAAATGTTTTACAACTTTATATTATAGTAATCCCTAAATGATTTATAAATAAATGTTTGAAGGAAGTGATTTGTGATAATGTGCTAAAAAGGTTTAAGAGTCTAGTTACCAGTTGCAAGTTGTGAAACTAATAAACTTGAGGATATATCGTCTAGCACTATCTTTGCTTTTTAACCAGTCAGTTTGAATCCCGTACTCGTAATTTTTGTTTTTTGTTTTTATATTTTAGTTAAAATAATTCACTTTAACATATTAACTGGACGTGTTTATTAATGTATTTAGGTTATAAATGTATCTGCATCTATATATATATATATTAATTCATAAGTAATCTCTTACATATCATTCTCACAATTTTTCTAATTTTATTTATAAATTATATAATTTAATATTTTTAATAATTTAATTCAGTAAAATATATTACATATCCACGTTTTTCTCCATCTCTTTCATCAATTCACAACTAATTATTTAATTTATTTTTAAAAATAACTATAACTTTTAAAACTTCTTTATATTTTTTTCCATTTTTATATATCTTTAAAGCTATTGATAATGAAAAGACTGGTGATATATATATGTCACAAGAGAAATATGAAATAAAATAAAATAAAAATGAAATGCAATTCCTCCTTTTTTCATCTCCACAAATCCTATTTTTTATGATCTCAACTTATTTTACATTTTTTACATATACCTTATAATATTTTATTTATTGACAATATTTTTAATTGTTTTTATTGTGATTTTTGTATAAAAATAGACACATGTATTTTATATATGAAATTTTATAAAATATATTTTAATCAAAAATATTATTAAATTTTTAATTTTTTTTAATTGTTTATATATTATTTTAGAAAATCAAATCTATAAAAAAATACTAAAACAATTTTGATATGTCCTACGTGTCATTCACAAGTAACCTCTCTTACGTGTCATTCTCACAATTTTTCTAATTTTATTTATAAATTATATAATTTATTATTTTTAATAATTTAATTCAATAAAATATATCACATATCCACGTTTTTCTCCATCTCTTTCAATAATTCACAACTAATTATTTTGTTTATTTTAAAAAATAACTACAACTCCTAAATTTTTTTTATATTTCTTTCCATTTTTTATATATCTTTAAACTATTGATAATGAAAAGACTGGTGATATATATGTCACAGAGAAATACGAAATAAAATAAAATAAAAATGAAAATGCTAACTAATTGATTCCTCGTTTTTTCATCTCCACAAATTTTACTTTTTATGATCTCAACTTATTTTACCTTTTTTACATATACCTTATAATATTGTATTTATTGACAATATTTTTAATTTAATTATTTTGTTTTTATTGTGATTTTTTTGTATAAAAATAGACACATGTATTTTATATATGAAATTTTATAAAATATATTTTAATCAAAAATATTATTAAATTTTTAATTTTTAAAATTGTTAACCGTCCTTTCCCCTTATATGTCACTATTTTTAGATATACAAATTCTCCAGACTACATATCCACAGTGGGGCGTGAGTACATAATGAGATAGACCGTATTATGATTACGTTAGATCGAGTGGATCATTGTTGTTTGGGGTCATGTTTGGGAGAGGGCGTCCCGTGTTATATGCGTTTATAGTGTAGTGGCAGCACAATAGAGCGACTATGTATCAGATGCGAGGCGGCATTCCGAGAAAGTAATTTACTGGGAGGGATTCGAGGTGGCTTCCTTAGTCACATACCTTGGTGCGTGATGACCCTGGACGATGCAAGACGGCATTCAGTTCACTTCTTTTTGATGCGAGGCAGCATTCGAGTACATAGATCATTAGATGATATGACTATCAATGGTGACTTCACTTAATCTTCCGGTGGAATGGTTATGCGGCTGAATGAGGAGTTAAGGAGATATGGTGGATTTTGTATGAGATTAAAATGTTTGTCTTGAATGCAAAGAAGGAAAATTTGGAGAGAGTTATGAAGAGGAGATAGTTTTCAATCGACTTATAACTCTTAAGAACAAGGATAGTAATGGGAACTTAGATGGAGATAGATTTTATCTATCTAAGTTCAGTGGGTGAAATGGAGAGTGAAGTAGCAACACTAAGGAGGTGATGATCCTTAGATACGGCTGGTTCTATCCTTGAGCTAGGCTATCAAAGTATTAGAGAGAAACATAACACAAAATTGTTTTAATTAAAATATAAGCTAACGTTCATAAAATTGTTTAGTCTTGCCTTTTATAGCAAGACTTTACAATCCACAAAAACACATAAAAACCAAAAGTGCTGGTCAAACTAGAGTCTTACAAAGGTCAACAAAACATAGAAAAAGAAGGCTTTTGGTGATGTCTCCTTGAGATAGAACCTCATCTTAGATTTATGCAAGCTTGTCATGGAGTTTCCAAGTTGCATGAATTTTGGGAGTAAGGTGAAGACACCAAGTTCAAGACCTCATTAAAAACCTCCCCTTGATCCGGTGTAGATCAACATGGATGAGGAAAAGAGTGTCCATTCCTTGATGACTTAAGAAGGTGTCTTCATTCAATGGTGATAGTGAAGAAACATAGCTCTTGCTTTCCAAAGCTAGCTAGCATCCGGCTGTGCATGAATCTGTCTCCAAGTCCAATGCTTGTTGCACAAAATTGTTCAACTTGATCCTATAGGTCCTTGCTCTTGTTTTTCTGATGACAGATCCTGGTTGCTCTTGTGGCATGGTAGGTGTAATTATTCCTCCTCCTTGATCAGTTTCAAGGTCTTGTTCCGGATCTGGAGTAGTTGTTGTAAGACTATTTCCCGTAAGTGTGGCCGAAGTATTAACGGTCTGACTATTAAGGTTCAAGTTCAATGAACGGTTTATGGTTTCGGTATAGAATAGGATACGGTGATGGACCGAATCAAAGAAAAGATACCGCAACGGGTTTGATGTCAACCCTCTTACTCCCCCTATTATAGACTATGATTCTAACACTACAAGAAAATAGCGATTTGGCGACAACAAAAATTGTCGCTACTTAGTCGCTAAAATAGAACTTACGATAAATAAGCGACTAATAGTTCTTGTCGGTAACAATTAGTCGCTAGAAACTTTAGTCGTATATTAGTCGCCAAATTACGACAAAAAGACGACTAAATGATTTAGTCGCTACAACAGACGTAATTTAGTCGCCAAATATAGCGACTAAATTGTGACTAACTTAGTGACTAAAATACGACAATAGTATGTGGACTCGATCCACTTGAGTAATAATTGTCGTTAATTAGTCACTATTCTTCCCGACTATTTTATGACAATTTTGTGACTAAATAGCGACTAATTTAACGACTAAATGGGGACTATATATTATTGAAGTAAGAGTTTGGTATCACTAATATTAGTCGGCAAATTGTCGCTTCTTTTGGCGACTATTTCATGACAAAATAGCGACTATTTAGCGACAATATAGCGACTAACTGTGAAGTGAATTTAAGGATTTGGTAACATTTTATAAACGTTCCCACACCTGAAATTACAAATAAAAAAAAACACCAATAATACATAACTAATCAAAAATAGATTACTAAATAATTTATATCCATTATAAAAAAATCCTAGATACAAAAAATCATTCAAAATGAAAATACAAAAAGTCTAAGCTTAACCTAAGAGGATGGATGATATGACTATCCGAGGTTGAAATTGCCTTGACTTGCCAGGTAGGCTCTAAGCGGAGGCGATGGAAGAAATGAGATGGGAAAACCCTTAGATGAAGGAATCTGAATGAATCCTTTTGCCTCGCGTGCCTAGACAGATAGTAGAAGAGAATGGTGGAGGAGAGAAGGTGATATGACCCGAGGTATCGGAACCAAGCGTTGGAATCTCTCGGCAGTCGGTCGAGAGTTTCCACCCGATACACGGCTATCGGAGGTTACCCGCAACACGTGTGCTATCGAAGATGCGGTATGCAGACTGGCAATGCTACGCTCGTCGTTTCACGGCATGCGGCTGTAAAACCCGACGAGGCAACATTCGGCTNCGACTCAAAATACAATATATCAGTGACATACAGTAAAACCTCTATAAATTAATAATGTTGGAACTTTGATATTTTATTAATTTATCGTGATATTAATTTATCTATAAATTAATATTTATTAATTTATAAAAATATCTTTCTATCTATAATTTTTTAAAAAATTCTTTAAATGTAAACAAATTTTCTTTTTTTAAATTCATATATGAATTTCGTGACTGCTATCAATATTACAGTTTATGCTTGGACACTTAATGTTCATCAAGTGATAATAGTATAATTGTTTCGATAGTATAAAGTTCGATCAGATAATTGTGGCTCCAAGAATTTAGAAGAGGATTCAATTTATGAAAACAATATTCATGAACTTGAAGTTATGATCAATAATCTTAGTTATCAGAATAAAATATATATTAATAGCCTACTCAACTATTCGGGTGAAATACTCAACTATTCGGGTGAAAATAATTCATGCTCAGAATTTCAGAGTTAGAATAAATTGTGGTTTATGTCTTTAAAGCTGATAAATAAATTGAAGACGATTATATTAAATTTTTCAAACCAGTTACGCGTATGGAATCAATTATAGCGTCTAAAACTTTTTACAATTTTTAGATGCAAATCAAGAAAACAACACTAGAAGTGTTTGATGCAATAAAAAAATTAAGGATGAGCTCCAACGAGATTCAAACTTTAAGAAAAAACAAACAACAGTGAAATCATATTTTACTAAATTGATTTAATTATATATGTCTATAATTATATATGTCTAAAATTTATAATAATTAATTTATGATATTATTGGGACTATATTTTTACATGGGACTTTCAAAAAAATTATTATCTTATTATTTTATCGAATTTTGCTATTTTTTACATTGGCCCTAGTCGGGACCGGAAGATTTTATTAATTTATCGTGTTTATTAATTTATCGAGTATTAATTTAAAGAGGTTTTACCGTATAATGAGTTGTTGATGTTGATGTGCAAAGTATGTAAATTTGCATGTTTTATTCTTATGTTGTCTAATGGCTAGAATATACTATTTTCTTAACAAACAATGACAACATGTAAGTAACTCAAGTTGAATTGAAATTGCTTCATTGGAAAGTTTGAAGATGTCTACGAAACCAGAAGAGGATAGCTTAACTAGTAAAACCTTCTAAACTAATTCAAATGTCGCTCGCTTATTCGAGTCGTGATCTTGAAAAATTTTATTTTCTAAAGGAGATAAATTTATTCGACTCAGGATCTTGGTTCGGTTAAAACTGTCTACCCTAACAGAAAACACAAAAATGGACTTCAAACTCATGTAAGAACCAACATTTTCAATTATTAACATTTTCAAAAGTGTGCACGGATTTGAAAATGCAAGTGTATATACTCTATACATTAGTCTATGCATCTCAATGTTACAATTCAATAGCTTCAAGTTATAAAAACAATAACAATGAGGTTTCTAACTCTTTTTAGAACTTTACGCGTCTCTTGGCTTCAAGTTGAGCTCTGTTTCCAAACTTGTAGGTGTCTTTGAGGTTGTAGAACCCGCACCAAACTTGCGAACAAGAAACTTGAAACATGGCAGTAACAGAACATATAAAGCAACAAAGAAAAAAGGAGTTGCTACAAGCCACCCTAGTAACTGCAATAAACCAATAGCCATAAGAGTAAATAAGATTACAAGTAGCAACCAGACTTGCAAAGACGGGTTCATTCTAGGTACTTACCGCATTACCAATGCTTAAAAAGACTTCTTGAGAAGCTTGACCAGTGAAAACTTTCTTTAAAGCATCTGATGTTAAAGGAAAATGAGGTCCACCGGTTACTTTTTCACCAAGTCTTAAGAAAGGCACTACAAGACTTCAATATAAAGAACACAAGTCAGGAAAAAAAACAAATGTGTAGTATTTTCGATTTAAAAGGATATGAATAACATAAAAGGTTTACGCTAATTCAACTGGAGTAGCAATGATATTAGCCAACATTACAGTTGGAGCATGACAAGTAGATCCAAACAATGCAATTGCTACTCCACAAAAAAACACAGGAACACCTAAAAAAACACAAAATTTAGATACATTACAATTTCGAAACATAAACATCAATAAGCACATAGGAAAAGGATGATAGCGAGAAAGAAACACAAACCGCAGATCGGAAATAACCCTAATGTGATACCCAATGCAGCAGAGAAAGCTAGCTGCTTTGGCTCAGTTCCTCTAAAGAAAACAAAATCAAACTCGAATCAGTAACACTAAAGAGATATACAAAATGCCCAAAAGATCATATAAGAGCTTCATGAAGATACAAGGATAAAGTTTCTGCCTTTAAAACTGTTGTAAATTAAGAAACCAATCAGAAAGCTTTTAAAGAGATTCAATATAGATGTCTCAGAATCAAAGTAAATAAGTAGTCTTAGTTTCAGATCGATATAAAGGCGTAGAGAAAGAGAAGACGAACCTACGCAAGATCTGGAGAAGAGGATCGGTGATTTTTTTATTGAACCATGATTTCAGTCTACCTTTTGATGAACCCATCATCATTCTACAAAAATCAAATTCAAATTTTCCAGAAAGTTTACAGATTTATACAGATGAACGTAGTAAGTAGATCTTGTTTCACAGATCTTGTTTACAAATCTGTGAAAGTTCACAGATTTTTTGTTTCTTTTGGTATTTTTTTTTAGCGTCTTTTACGAAACCCATTAAAGATTGGGAATTTTCAGAAGCGGGTTTGGGTAATCGGGTCAAGTATTTAATTACAAATCAGGCATTCCTAACTAAACTACGCCTGGGCCCAAGGCAAAGAAACTACGGGGTAAGACTGTAACCTTTATTTGCTTGTCAGATTAGATAATTCAGTTTACGATTTGGATTATGGTTTATCATTTTTTTTTAAATCCTTTTGGTTCGGTTTAATTTTTCACAATTTACGGCTCTAAAAACCAAGTCGTACCGGAACAAAATTACGATTATAATTTGCACTCAGTTATACAAAATCTTAAACCGATTCTGAAACCTAATCCGTATATGTCCTCTTTGATCACTTTAACCTCCAAACTTTTCTCGCCGTCGCCGGTAAATTTCAATCTCCACCTCCGTCACAGAATCGACCTCAAGCGAAAACTTTAGAAAGATTCAACCAACAACAACCATGCTTCTCGGTGAAAATTGTATTCACGAAACTTACTACGAGATTCTCTCCGTGAAAGAAGGCGCAAGCTATGAAGAGATCCGAAATAGCTACCGATCTGCGATTCTTCACTCTCACCCAGATAAACTTAACAACAACAACAACAACAACAGTTCTCGTTGTAGCTCAGATGAAAAGTTTCTGAAGATTCAAAAGGCTTGGGAAGTTTTAAGCAATGTAGAGTTACGTGTAGTTTATGATAATGATCTTAGATCTTCAAGACATGATTATGGAATCTCTGCTGATGAGATTAGTATTGAGGATATGGTAGTTGAGATTAGTGGAGAAGAAGGTGAAGTTGTTGTTATTGATCTGTTTTATCAGTGTAGGTGTGGTGATTATTTCACTGTTGATTCTAGTGAGTTGGGAACGATGGGCTTTGAATTGGTGAGAGATGGTGATTGTGTTCAAGTTAAGAGATTAGGTGCTTTTGTGGCTTCTGTTGTTCTTCCTTGTGGATCTTGTTCTTTGAAAACTCGAGTTTGGGTTGATTCTGATATGAAGATTCCTCTCCAAGATGATCAATTGTGAGCAATGCCAATATATGTTGATTCTGGTTCAGGATGACCCTTTGCTCGCTTTGATGGTTCTCTCGTCAAGGTGATCTTTTAAGACCGATGTGATCGTGACAGTAAGGTTGGGCTTGAGGATGGTTATTTGTGACTGTATGGATAGATTCATGTAGGAATCGTATGGCTGATTTGTGACCATTGTGAAAGATCATTGTGATTTTTGTTGAAGAACTTTTCATTCTATTAGGAACTTAAAATTATAATGTGAAATTTAAAGAGCCTTTTGGTTTTGCTTCGTGTTTTCTCCTCTCTAGTTTCAATATTCACATCACACTATCTTGTATATTTTTCGCTCTTGTGAATATTTGATTCAGAATCTTTTAAGATTCATTGTGCTTTATTCTTTGTGAATAAGAATGTGAACGAGAAGAAGCGATGTAGATGTACTTGCTGTAGCACATCAAGACTATGCGCTCTCAAAAAATGGTAATTCTATTTTTCATTTTTCTCATCAGTGTTAGTTGTTCTAAGCCAACATCATTCTCCATTTTCTACTGAATTTAATTTACTGCGGTATTTTCTTGCCTTAACTCATATTTTGGTGAAAATGATTGAGGATAGATGTAGAGAACCAAGTTGCTGTAGGAATAAATACAGTACTACATCTCCAACCTTGGTGAAAGACCTAGATCAGGGTTCATTTTTAGTCATAGTTTCTGTATTCAATTTTGTTATTGGCATGTACGATTCAAAAGGCTTGGCAGTTGAGGTGTCTCATTGTATTTTGTTAGAAACTTGTGTTGATTAACAACTGATGGTAAATTGGATTTCAGGGTCAGTTTGGTTTTCAATTTTGTTGTCACAGCAAAATATGTGCATATTTCAGGGTCAGGGTCAGTACTACTTTCACTTGTGGCAGGGAATTTTTTTAAACTGCAAAATATGGATGTGACGAAGTACAATTTTCCTTCAGGTATCAATCTTTCTAAGTGTGGACATATTAAAAAGAAGCTGTGCATATTTATTCTATTGAATCTCTCCTTAGAAATGTAAATATTCAACATTTATTACAGTATACAATATCTTACAGATGATGTTACGTAGTCTCGTTATTTTTTACTGTGTACCAACCCATTGAAGTATATGAACCGAGATAATAAGCAGAAATAGAAAATCAAGAGGATCACTTGATCCCATAGGCCTCTAAAGCAGACAGAATTTCCTGAGGTCCACCATTCTCTTTGACATAGGAAATGTTAGGACTATCTTGTGGAACTGCGTCTTCTCTTTTGAAATTTTCACCACTGCGAAGAAGCTTCTCACTGTCAGAACCCACAGAACCTTTTAGAATGATGGTTTTGTGGAGGCCACCTAGCAAGTCCTCATAGTCTGTGTCTCCCTTTTCTCCCAAAAAGAAAACAGTCTTTGACATGTCAATTCCCCACCTTATAGAAAGATACCTACGCATGAAGTCATCAAGTCGTGTCATTTTCGCTGTAGATATCTTATACATAGCGTATATGGTTGACAGTATCTAACCTGAGTGCTTGGATTCTTGATGCACATAGTGGTATAACATTTAGCCTTGTTGCTGCATGTGTATAGACAATGTTGCACCTTAAACCTCGCATCCGAAGCCTCTGCCTAAGGTCATCAACTCTTCGAGTCTGCCATTCACACTTATAGACATCAATACTAATTTTATGACTTTAAGGAAGCAATGTGTGCATTAGATTTAGGCTGTCCTCTTGATGAGAAAGATATTGTTTGGAAGAGTTACCTTGACTCCTTGCTTCACAGAAATTGCATAGCATCTTGTACTGCATTCGCTCACATACTCTGTGGTGTCATCCTTAGTTACAGGTTCTGTACATGCAAGTCTTAGAATGACCGACCTTAAACTTTCACCAGGCCATTTGTATTCCACATGAGTTTCATAGTCTGCATCAACCACCATATCTCTCCATGGATAGTAGATCTCACTTCCACTGTTACAAACTATTGCATCAAAATCTTCCAAATTGATTAGGTATTTCTGTGTAATTTCCACAACTTCTTGTAGGCTGGAACCTGATGCCAGTACAAAACCTATTTTTCCTTTGCTAGATGTCAAACCTGCAGCTTTCATTATATTCTTGATGATATCGTCCAAATCTGATTTGATTTTTCCGTTGTCATCATAGGAATCAACAGCAATCACAAAGAGCATCTGTCTTCTACCAGGGCTGTAGATAACAGATGGGCGACCTTTCATAGAATTCATTTGACTTATGGCATCAACTAGTTTCCTTTGTCTAGCACTTGCATCTAGTTCCCCGTGGAGCGTGAAGTCTCCTTCTGTGGAGAATCTCAAAGATATGTCATCGACATCCCTTAGAGAATCACTTATGAGCTCTTCTGGAACTTTCATGATGTCGAGACTACTTGTGGGATGACGGTTTCTGCAGTGTTCGACATGGGATAGGTAGTTACGGCAATGCTCTGGCCATGAAAAACGGTGGATGTTCTTGAGTCCGTTTTTTCTGCACTCAGTCCAGAGGTTTTTGTTAGCAACTAGCTTTAGAAGGGCATCAGAAATGGCTTGTTGATCATGTGGGTCGACTAGGAGGCCATTATTTAGTGCCTGCGACAGCTTTCTTGGATCAGGGATGTGTAACTATGAATTTATACAATTTAGCTTTCTGTTAAGCGATTAGATTACCTTCAAGATATCAACAGGCCCACCATTTCTGGTGGCAACAATGGGCAGACCATACGCAGCTGCCTGTTATACACACACATCACAACACATGGTGAGCATGAAGATCTCTTAGGCTGTGTTGTGTATAGTAAAGAAGCACATTGACACAGTTGCTAGTTACCTCAATGAGTGTGAGACCAAACGGCTCCACCAAAGCTGGATTAATGAAAACTCCCTTCAGAGAGAAATCCACATATTATTATGATGTTCATGTTGCAAAGAGAGAGGAGCTAAGAGTTCTAGTAAACTCAAGAAAAGTGTCATAAGTTAAGCACATGGAAACTAGTGAGTGTAGATGCTGCATTATAAAGATCTCTGATGTGTTTTCTACTAGAATCAAGGAAGTAGTAAACAGTGAGAATAATTGGATGTTGTTGAGCACCTTTGTTTTGGCTGCTAAACGATAAATATCTGGAACCTGAGATTGTTTGTGATGCTTGGGATAAGCTACTTGGCCATACAAGTCGTACTGGTCTATCAGCTTTAGTACATTCATGAGGACAACTGAGCTGCTATCAGGCATCTCTTCGATGTCATCTCGGTTACCAAGTATAAGTACCTGGAACAGCCATATGGATTAACACAGTATGCATATTCAAAATTTTCATATAAATTTGTGAGTTTACATGTGTTATTAATGCTGTGATACTTACTAGGTTTGCTAGTTCTCGAAGAGGCTGACATTCTCCAAAAGCTTTGACCAGTGTGGTGACATTTTTTTTGTGGTCAGGACGAGACAACGCAAGTATGGTTGGCTTATGAGGATTTGTAAAAAATCGCATTATCTGCAAGTGATAAGTTCATGCAGTTATTTGCTCCATGGATTTAAAGTAGATTGATAGCTTTGTTGTAGGATATAGAGTACCTCGGACCATATTGGAGGTACTGGCTTTTTTGTCTGGTTTCTGTCAGGGCCAATTAGTGACTTAAGATCAGCATCAGCATCCTGTGAATCTTGTGTCAAGACGTAGCTGAAATCCATGCCTGGCGGTATAACCTGAAGCCACAAAGACAGGTCAGATTGGTAAAATGACTCTACTTTCACTTCAGTAGTCAATTGTAGTTGTCTACTTGATTATAGTTTATTTTGATATACTCAGAGACTCTATGGAAGGTGGAAAAGACTCATACCACCATCCGTGGCATATATCGACCAAGGCAGCTGACCCCACGCCGTCTTCGAACCCTGAGCTTCCTCTCCATTTGAATATCAAAACCATCATATAGTCCCCACTGAGCCTCAATCTCTTGCCGTGTGCTTGTCACCACCATCTCAGCTGCATCTAAGCTCTGTTCTTCAGCTTCTATTCTCCTCATTATCTTATATGTTCTGTCAATATCTTCTTTGGTAAGTCTTCCTTGTTGAAGCAACTGCTCAAACTTGTTCCTTCCCAAAGAGTGACCAGTTAACACCATTGGCACATTTAACGCTCCTGCCAAATGTGCAGCTACTTCTCCTGCATCAGCATAGTGTCCATGAATTACATAAGGCCATATTGGTTTCCCTCCATTCACTTGCTCTCCCAGAGACCTTGCTATGCTCACAATGTGATTTAGCGCTCCATCAACAAACTCGGGAATATGAGGCCAGAGTGACTCCTTAGGTATGTACCTGCACTTAACAAACATAAGTATTTGTTTCTTTTTCATAAGAAGTAATTTTGAATACATAAATTCCAAGGAGTATTATGCGATAGTACTTGTCCCGAGAACCACAGGGAATGCGGATAATGTATGAGCCACTGCTTTCGCTACCTTCTGGAGGGCATGATAACATCTCAACTGGCTCGCCATAGCTGTAGTCAACCTCTGGTGAACTGATCTGTCGTGTTAAGAGATCGACCCTTTGGACACCTTCAGTGTTGGCCAACGCACGAGCAAGCTCAACAACATATTTCACCTAAATCATCCATTAAAAGACTTCAGATTGGTGAAAAGTTAAGAAAGCCAAAGGCAACATGTGAAGCATTATATATAATTTATAACGAAGTCGACTAGAAGATGGCTAAATACCTGCCCTCCAGTATCAGAGTCTCTTCCAAGCTCCATGTTGTCTCCACGCACAAGTCCATGCATACTGCAGTTGGCAAAGTAACCAAATAGAGTACTTTAGGTAAGTCCCATGACCATATTGATATAACACAAATAAGTCAGATAAAACAACCTCTACTTGCCTGATTAAGACAATATAAAGCTTTCGACTTGATTTATCATCTTCTGACCAAATTTGCATTTCAGATCGAATACGAGGCATATGATCTCTAGGTGGCTCAACAGTTGTAACAACATCAGTCTTTTCCTTCTCTCCTTCAGAGAGCTCAGAAAGAAGATCCTCTTCTGCATCATTACGGCCTTGTTCACGTTCAATTCTCCGTTTTGAAAGTCTAATCCCATCATCCCACACAATCTATGGAAGGAAATCAAAATACGAAAAGGCTTTTATAAGGATGCAGATGTGAAAAAAGTTGAATCACTTAAAAGGTACACAAACCTGTTTCTTCTTGCGTGCGAGATGCCAAATACGCCAGCATATGTTCTCTAGCCTGTTACTACGTTCACGAGTATTCCTTGTTGCTATAACCTAACACAAGAAGTGAAAGATCCCTTCACCATCACATGACAGGTATTTGAATTTATTTTAACCCTTGTCACTTACATATTTCATATTTCATATACATATATTGTTGATACAAGGATATAGATTGAGAATCAAACCTTAATCCATGTTTTATACAGGTCAGATTCATCGAAACTATTGACGACTTCTTCCACAAAGTATTTGATAGGACTAAACACCTTCTCTTGATGATCTTTCCTATTCATATCTCCAAACACTTTCTCTTGGTGATCATTCCTATTAATATCTCCAAGCTTCTGAACGATCTTAGAGTTACTCTCAAACCTCTTTTTGTTGCTAGTTCCAACATCAAGAATAGCTTCCAGGTAACTATTGATCCACTCATTTCTTGCCATCTCTACATTGAAAAAAAAGTTTTATAAACACAAGAATAGAGGAAAGAAACAAATTCGATTTTTCGACCTTTTTAACATACCAAAAACTCCTTGAGCTCTATCAACCTAGCTTTGAATATCAACTTAGCTTTGTCATTTTATAATCTCATACAACAGGTCCCTCCTTTTCTGATATTTTAATTTAAGAATTTGTTTTAAACTCTGGTGTGGTTCTGGTTCTCTCTATATTATCTCTGAGACAAGCAATTTTACTATGTCTTAATCTCAAAGAGAATCTTCTTTTTAGTAAGTTTTTATTTTTATTTTGGCATTATCAGATTCCTCTAGTGGAATAAGAATCACCCATTTCTTTTTTCAAGTTAGTCTGGTTTTTTTGTTTCTTTGTTTTGTAGATGATAGAAAATAATGAGTGGTGCTACATAGCCTCATATTATATGGTCTTTGTTTAGGACCAAAACCGTTAAATACTAAACCTGGTTAAACCCTGTTTTAGTAGACGTCGGTAACCAAGTTTGTTTAAGTTAGAACTTGTAAGTATGATTGGGATTGTAATATTAATAATTGTTTAATTTGAAGGTAGAGACTAAAGAGACGTGAAGAAAAGGGATTTAAAGTCGTAAGAGAATATGTTCTTAGGTCTATTTGGTGGCATGTGGGATAATGGAAACAGAGCATATTCGAAGGTTTTTCACAAATTTGATACCTTTAAAGTTTAAGCCACTTAAATCTCTTAAAGTGATGTGAATGGTTTATATTGTTTAAGAATTTGAGTAGGAAATGGTAAATATTAACTGAAATAGGTATGGAACTTTGAAGTCTCTGTATATCATGTTGCCATGTTGGTGTTCATTTCCACAGTAATTTATCCCAAAAAAATGAAACTTTTTTTTTACAGATTTTTTCAGTGCTATGAAAAAGTAATATAGCAATAAATATGATATATTGTTGGCAAATTCATAGATATTTCTTTCAGTTTAGGCTTCTGGCTACCGAACATGTCATTGTTTTTGTTTATTATGAATTTACGATATAGCCAATTATTCTCCTTCGTTCGTTTTTTTTTCAAATCCTTTTAAAAAAATGTTTTTAGTTTTACTGATTTTTTTAGTTTATCTTGTTTATAATATCATTTTTTTGATAAAGATATATTAATATCAGTGTTTACTATTCTTTTACTGGATTTAAAAAAAAAATTATCGTTTTACGTTTATGCATTAGTGCAGATTTATGGCGGGTCTATTATAAGGTTTGAAATGTTAACAATTTGCAAAAGCTTTGCCAAATCTTTAAAACATAACTCAAAGAATATAACCCTGTTTATTCTCGGTCAATCAAATATTAACATTAGTCGTAGTTTGATCATTCTCTGCCCCTATTGTTATTGCGGTTATTGTATAGATGGAGCAGGTGCAATGAGAGCTTCATTTTAGCTGTACACTCAACAAAAAATTCCTATTCTTCTACGTATCAATTTTTGAATATGGATTATGAACGTACCACTCTGTTTCTCCTCATACTTCAATTTTTATCGGTCCAGTCCCACCGCCACAACCAAATGAGCCTACACGACACTGCCCATTCAGCCTCCTCAACAAAGTTGTTGCAACGGCACTTATATGTCACCCAATGAGTCATAGTGGCATTACCAAAACACAACAAGTTGAATACAATCCCTGAATGATCCAAATTGGAATCCGACAATGGTAGTCGGTAGATGAATACAATCAGGGCCGTCCCGTAATTATTTTGTATCCTGTAATACAAAAGATAGTTAGTCTTCTGATACTCGACATATTAGATGTCGTACATACTCTAAGGATTGTCGGTCCTGAGCAATTTATAGGGGATGATAGTTGGTTTTCCGGCACTCGATACGATGGAGGTCGTGCATGCTTTAAGGATTGTCGGTCCTGATGGCTCATAAAAGATTGTAGATCCTCAAGTACCTAGAACTCGTAAGAACTGTGTGGCCTAAGAGTGATGGGTACAAGTATGAGCTGAGAGCACGACTTTGTTATGACATGAGTCTAAGCATAATGATTGGATGTGGACCTTGGAGATCAGTAGTGGATTAATCTCATATTGGGTTATGCTGATCGGGTTTTGGTCAAGGAGCATGTGGACCGTTGTGACGGTTTTGTTGCAAGTTCGTTGGATATGGATTGAGACACAAGATTCGAGGACGAATCACGAGTAGTGGGGGAGAATTGTAACGTCCGTGCCCGGAAAAAACGGGAAATAAATTTTGTTTATTTAAAAATAGAGGTTGTTTTTGTTGAAATCAGAAGTTATGCTGGGTCAAATTGATTAGATCAAAAATAAAGGGGTTATTTTGCAAATATAAAAAAATTTAAGGGATTCAGTTGCAATTTGATGATTTATTTGGGAAAACCTAGTGTTGGCCTCCTAAAAATGCCACCGTATCCTCTTCACAATGGAAACTGATTATTTTATGGTGCATTGTTTGGTTTAAGAGAAGAGTTAGAATGTGTTGTGTTTGATCGTGAGATCAGAGGAGTAAAAGAGTGGTATTTTATTTTAGATCACAAGTTGTCTCCACTCCTTCCTCACAGCCAGGAATTTAGGAATTTAAAAGTTCTAAAAAGTGCACAATTTAATTCTGGATTTGTCCCGAGAACGTTAAGATGGTGTAGGAACGTAAGATTTTAGTACTATAATTTTATGAATGCTTAATATGTTTTTCTTGATAGACCAAATGTGATAGTCTCACATGTTTGATTGGATATTTGGTAGAATTTATAAATTTTGCATTGCATTTTTTTATATACTGAGATCCGTGTTAGTACGGGAGGAGTGCCTCACTTAGTATTCGGTTTATCCGAATGTTGGTGCCTCTCTTTTATTTATTATTCAGGTAAAGAAAAAGTTTAAGCGTGGAGTCACGGCTAGGACGGGAAGACAAGTTCTGGTGTCGGTTTGTTCATAGTTTTCTGCATTTAGGTATTTGGTTAATAATTAATTTTGGTATTTGGATTAATAAATTTAATTTGGTTGATGAATTTAATTTTGGATTAATAAATTTATCTTGACATTTGAATTAATGAATTTAATTCGGATTAATAAAATTGTTTCCAATTAATAATTGTATTTTAGGATTAATAATTTTATTAATAAATGGGACTTTGAGAATTTAATATTTATATAACTATTTTTTAAAAAATACTAAGTGGTTAATTAGGAAAATATTTTTATAAATGAAAATAATTCATAAATAATAATAACTAGTGGTAAATAAATTTAAAAAATGGGTTGGGTTGTTTCAATTTGGTATCAGAGCATTATCAGTTCTAGGACGGTTTAAAAACAAAAATTTAAATTTAATTTCATTTTGTTTTGTTTTGTGTTGCTTGATGCATGATTGTGTGAACTGTTAGATTGGTAGAAATTAGTATTTATTTTTTATGATTTTAAAATTGGACTATGTAGTAGTTAGTCGATTTGTTGCGCACAAAACACCAGAACGTCCTCTCTGAGCCTTCAAAGAGACTCCACGATATGTGTCACTTCTTGTGTTATTTGGTTATACTTAGTGTTATTATTTTATGGTGTATGGTGTAGATGGCTCCAAGAGGTAAAGGTCGAGTTGGCCGGCGTGGTCGTGGTTGTGGTCGTGTTAGTGTTGGTCGTGGTCATCCTCCGGTTAAGAGGAACATGAGTAGGGAAGTGTCTGACGAGAGTGTGGCCTAGAGTGCTACGGGCGAGCAAGTCGGAGAGAGTTTTGATGATCTGTTTTGGTCTGAGCATGTGCCCGGTAGTGAGACCGGTAGACCTAGAAGTTCAGCGAGTGTTGCCTCTATTGGAAGTCCTGTGGTGATAGTACATATGTTTTTCTTAATATGTTAGTACATATTTTATGATAGTACATATGTATTTCTTAATATGTTTTTCTTAATTTTATGAATGATACTCTCACATATTTGATTGGATATTTGGTAGAATTTATATATTTTGCATTGCATTTTTTTATATATTGAGATCCGTGTTAGTACGGAAAGAATGCCTCACTCAATATTCGGTTTATCCGAATGCTGATATCTCTCTTTTATTTATTTTTCAAATAAAGAAAAAGTTTAAGCGTAGAGTCACGGCTAAGACGGGAGGACAAGTTCTGGTATCGGTTTATTTCATTTGTTTTCCGCATTTAGGTATTTGGATTAATAAATTTAATTTGGTTGATAAATTTATTTTGGATTAATAAATTTATATTGACATTTGGATTAATGAATTTAATTCTGATTAATAAAATTATTTTCAATTAATAATTTTATTTTAGAATTAATAATTTTATTAATAACCGGGACTTTGAGAATTTAATATTTATATTAACTATTTTTAAAAAAATACTAAGTGGTTAATTAGAAGAATATTTTTATAAATGAAAATAAATCATAAATAATAATAAATAGTAGTAAATAAATTTAAAAAAATAATGGGATGGATTGTTTCTCTTCAAAAATGACTTAGGGTAGTAGTTTCATTGGTTTTTACCTTTTAGTTTAATTGATGTAAGTACATATTAATCCAGCAAAAACTTAAAGTTTATGTTCGTTTTTTAAATATGTAATAGCATACAACTGCAACCTAATTATTATTTTTTTAAATATATTTTTATAATAATATATATTAAATTATTTAATTTAACTATAAAATTTATTAATTACAAAAGTATTGTTCTATAAAATAATTTTAGTTTTATTACAAAAATATTGTCCTACAAAAAACATTCAACAAAAAAAATATTGGTCAGATTCTCTTTTTTTATCAATCTCTTGGATATTACAATTAAACCCTCTCGTACCTTCGTTCTTCTTTTTGTGTCTTAATCATCCTTCTTCGTCTTCTTCGTCTCTCTCAGCTTCCTTCTCAACGCTTTCAGATTTCGTCCTTCTTCCTAATCTACCATTGGCTTCAATGTCTGGGAATTCAAATTGCACCGTTTACATAGGTAAGTTCCTCTTCAATAAATATCCATTAATCTTATAAACAAAATCTGAAAATAATGATTACAAAAAAAAAAACAGGAAACGTAGACGAAAGAGTAAGCGATAGAGTATTATATGATATAATGATACAAGCTGGTAAAGTAATCGATCTACACATTCCTCGTGACAAAGATACTGATAAACCTAAAGGCTTTGCTTTTGCTGAATATGAATCTGAAGAAATCGCTGATTACGCCGTTCAACTTTTCTCCGGTCTTGTTTCTCTTTATAATCGAACTTTGAAATTCGCTGTGAGTCTTCTTTTATAATCCCTGAATGATTTAGAATCCTTGAGTTTTTTTTTTTGTGGTTATTGATTTACTTGGTGAAAATTAGATATCGGGACAGGATAAGTCACCGGCTAATTCCGGTCATCGGATAAGAACTCCGGCTAATTCAGAGAGATTTGAGACTTCACAATTGATTTCTCCACCTTTGCCTCTGGATTATAATCAAGGTTTGTTTTTAGTTTATCATTCTTGATTCATTGATAGAAGAAGTAAGTTAAAATGTAGAAGATTACATACAAAACTTATGAGGTTTCAATGCTTTTTAAAGTCTCGATTCGAATTATGAATTAGAATTCAACATAGATTTACAATATTAAAAACTCTTGTGTTCAATCTAAGTATTAAATGAATGGTTTGTTTTATGTTTTTATGAAGAACCGGCTCCACCAGGAGTATCTACGAACTCGAATGGAGCCAGTTCAGAATACAGTAGAAGGGTTCTTAGTTCAGCATTAGATACTACTATCAACCATTCAAGACCACATCGCTACTGACATATCATTCTTATTGTTACTCAGATACCAAGATCAAGTAGAACTAATGTTGTATTCCTTACAGAGATTTATATGTTGTTTGGATTATTGTCAATGAAAAATTACAATTTCAAATGCTATTAGCCACCACTTATTGGAGGTATAATAGCTAACTCATCTCTGTGATTAACAATGGTGGAATCAGTTGTATATTCTTCATTCAAAGCAAGAACAACGCAGCCACGAATCTCTTTTAAGCTTGGAAACTTGAGTATTAACTCGTCCATACATTTCTGTGTTGTACTACCTGATGGTATCTTCAAGGTTAGATCAGATACACCTGTGAGCTCACGTGCTCTTGCGAATAACAACACTTTGATCTCGATTGTTGCAGTGTTATCATTTTCAATCTTTGTACTCTCTTTGTCCATGGTCATAGCTGAACCCTAAAAGCACCTGAAACGTACACAGACAAGAGACACAAACTGAGACTTTGATATGTAACAGAAACACAAAGAGATGACCAATCTTAATTACAGAATAACAATCCCTTCCCATTCTATTCCCAATTAATAACCCTAAATTTCTCAATCGAATTAGGAACAAAATTGAAGTCAATCTCTACTACTTTAATCCGATTTTGCTGGACATGTTTTGAGGGTTTTCCGATCAGAGTTAATCGCAGAGACACAAAAGTGTGACTTTTGCTTTCACAGACATGTCAATAGAGTAATTGGATCATTGATTGAAATTGATATAAGCGATGCTTTAGTTTGTACATATGGAATAAGAGTTTACCAGGATGCTTGATTAAGCGGATCAGTTGATCGGTGAAGGAAACGAGCCGGAGATTTTGGGTGGTATAAATCGGGAAATCAATGACACCGACGATTATTTATGTCCTTTCAACATCTTTCACCTTATTGAAATTTTCATGTTATGTTGTAGTCAAGGTTGACTTGGTGGTATATTTATTTTTTAATAAAATATAATTTGTTATTTTTTAGATTTATAGATTGTCAAAAAATATTTATATAGCAAAAAGAAAATTAGATCTACGCATATAATAAAAAATAAATAAAAAAAGTGACAACATAAAAAAAAAATTTAATGGTTTAGATATAGAGAACCGTGAGGGAAAAAATATATATAACTTTCAAATAGCATCAGAAGACAAAAAAAAGAATTATCCGAGATATCGAATGAAATTAAAAAAAGTTTATAAGAAAAGGAAATATTTTGGTGGTAAAAAAAACAGAAATACATGGTTACGGAAAGCTGATAGTTTTCCTATCACAAAAAAAAAACAGAGAAGAGTTTGTACTAGAATTATAAGATTCGAAAATGACAATAGAAAATAAGATACAGAGGATAAAGAGTTAACAAAACCGATGGATGATTACTTTCAAATGCTTTTTATATCATTTAATCCAACAGAATTTGAATTAGTGGTTGGTGAGGTATAAGCTAAAGTAACACCTGAAACAAATGAGATTTTAATGGTTTTGATACACTAAGTTTTAACCTAGACTACTATCGCAAGTATACGATATATCGTTCTAGTACAATAAGGTCGAATTCACGGAGAACAACATGTAACACAATGACACTTAGAGTTCAAACATTAAGCTAAGACAGAGTATATTTGTTTGATGTAACGTTTTGTATCTAAAAACGAACTAACAATATTAAAACAGTTTTATCTATTGACTTAAAACGCTAGGCTCTAGGAATGTTCGGGAATCAATTCAGGGAACCGGATTACTATTCTGAATCAACATTACACACATCTTAACACAAACAGAATCGACTATCAATTCACTTCCGCAACAATGATAGCTAATGATTTAGAATCCGAGCGTCTAAACTTCTGTTTGATCTCGGCAATTCTAAACCTGCAATTCCTACATGTTTGATTCAGTTTACGGATTCCTATAGCTCAATTCCCATTGGAACAGGACAATTCCGCTCATCTAAGCCTAATTCTGGCGGTTCACAAGCTTTCAGATTGAGAATCTAACCTATGATCTTCAATTCAATGATCAAATGAATCAGAGCACTAAATACAACTTAGATGAAGATGATTCTATAGATCTAGCATCCTATTTGAATCCAATTCCCCAAATCTATCCTTAAAAACCTAGAAATCTAGCAATTAGATCTACTCACACATTATCACAATAACAGAGCATGAATCATAAATTGAAATCATAATCAACAATTGAAATTAAAATGAGATTAGAGATTAAGAAAACTTCTCCAAATACAAATCTGAATTCTAGAGAGAATTGAGAGTTTCAAAATGTTTTAGAAAGAGAAAGTATCTAATTAAAACAATTAAAACTGCTTAAGTATCTAAAAATTTGAAAACAGAGTCAGTAATTAAAACGTGACCCGATCAGGCTGGCCTGTAACTGCCCCGATTCTCGAGTTTGGATCGATCGGGCTTGGTCGGACCAGTCGGGCTAGTCTTCGTGCTAAGCTTCAGAAAAAGTGGCCCGATCGGGCTGAGGAGGGCACGATCGNCATGCAACATCTAATCCAAGCCTCTAATACCTGCAAAATGACTCAAAAACAAACTGAAAAGACTCTAAAGACACTACGACTCAACGGTAAAACCGACTAAAAAGTCAATATATCAGGTTTCTGCTTCGGGGAAAGAAATATATAAAAAAAACATTTTTTATGATGAGTCCGTCTAAAACCCCAGGACCATATGAGATGACAACTTTATTTTATCAGAGATTTTAGAAAATTGTTAAGAAAGATTTAATAGTTATAGCAAATAATTTTTTTACTTCTGGAGTTTTTTTGATAAACGGCTAAACTCGACAAACATTTGTTTGATTCCAAAAAAAGAAAAAAATCAAACAAGATTTTGGAATTCACATCGATTAGTCTATGTAACGTGGGTTACAAGATTATAATAAAATTACTAACACAACGGTTGAAGTACTTCCTACCGTCTTTAATTTCTGAAACACAGTCGATATTTATTTCAGGAAGGCTAATTTTAGATAATATCCTTATAGCATAAGAGATGTTTCATGGGTTAAAAACAAATGCAAGATGTAAAAAAACATTTATGGCTATGAAAACGAATATGAGTAAGGCATACGATAAAGTAGAATGGTCTTCTGTAGAAGCGCTAATGAAAAATGAGTTTTTCAAAAAAAAAAAAAAAAAATTAGTTGGATACTATTGTATATCAAATCAGTCCAATACAAAGTTCTAATTAACGTAAGTCCACAAGGATAGAAAATACCTCAAAGAGGACTTAGACAAGAAGATTCGCTTTCACTTTATATCTTTATTATGTGCACAAAAGTTTTGATTGCAAATATTAAAAAGACGGAAAAGAATAAATAATTAACGGGGTAAAAAGTCTCAAGCGATAGCCCTTCAATATCTCATATGTTATTTTCAGATGATAGCCTATTTTTCTGCTAAACTGACGAAATGAAAGTGAAGGTTATAATGGATATATTAAAACAATATGAATCAATATCGAGACAAAAGATTAACTATCAGAAGTTCTCAATACAGTTTGGTCATAAAGTTTCTGAAAATGTTAAGAACATTATGCATAAGACACTTGCCATAACATTAGTAGGCGGAATGTATACTTACTTAGAGATCCCAGAAAATCTAGGATAGTAAAATAAAGGTATTCCAATTTGTCAAAGATAAACATGAACAACGGGTAAATAATTAGACGTCAAGGTTTTATTGAAAGGCGGAAAAGAAGTATTGATAAAATCGATGGCCACTGCATTACCAACATATGTAATGTCATGTTTTTGCTTATCAAAAGCAGTAACATCCAAGTTAACAAGTAAAATGTCGAATTTCTGGCGGAATACAAATGATAATAGTTAGGATATGACACTAGAAAGCATGTAATAACTATGTAAGTCAAAACACAATAGAAGATTAGGGTTTAGAGATATAGAAGACTTCAATACAGCTTTATTAGCTAAGCAACTATGACAATTACTAAAAGAAGTAGAATTTCTATTTGCTCGGGTTTTTAAAATAAGATATTTTAGGAAATCTTTCTCACTAGATATTAAGGGTGCAACTGGTAAACCTAAATTTATGAGTTGAAGAGGTTGAATTAATATTCAACTCAAAATCTACCATTTGAGATGAACAAATTGAAAAAATTGTTCAACTTGTTCAACCATAAAAACTGAACAAATTCAAAAATTACAAAAGAAAAATTTTCAACTCATTCATCTACTATTTTGTAGTTGAATGAGTTGAACAAAAATCAACTAAATTTTTTTCAACTATTTTATTTAGTTCATTCATTTTAATGCATACCAGTTGCAGCCTAAGAAAACATATAATTCATCTTATGGTTGGAGAAGTATTATATCAGCGCGCCCTCAAGTAGAACAAAGTTTAATGAAAATAATGAGATCAGGACATTCGATATCAGTGTGAAATGATCTTGGATACCAGCTCTAAAACCGAGGCCAGCAAAATGCAGGGGAACTAATCATAACCCCATTATGAGAGTAAATCAATTAGTGAACCAAAATACTGGATGGTAAGACATACCATTATTAAAAGAAATATTAGAACAAGAGGATATTCAATTAATCAAAAGAATCCAAGTTAGATGTATCCTGAAACCGGATGAAGACGACTGACATTTTTCAAGAACATGTAAATATTTGGTAAAGTCGGATTATCAAATAATCAGAAATATGAAGGAGGAGAATGCTCTACCAACCATTGGTCCAGACATAAATTTTCTTATAGCCAAAAGTTGGAAGGTTAAATACCTGTCAAAATTACGTCATTTTATATGGCAAATTTTGACAAACAGCATTTCAGTTATGGAAAATCTGAAACAAAAAAGAATAAATAATGATACAACATGTCAGACGTACGGAGAAAAAAATGAAACGGTATCTCCTATGTTATTCCAATATCCATCCTCGATTCAATTATGAGCACTATCAAAAGTCGGAGCGATCACAAGAATTTTTCGAAAAATAGCGGTGTACACAAGTATGAATTTTTTATTAGCAAAACAAGAAATGCAAGAGGATAAGGTTACATTCGTAGATACTTTGATATATATGGAAACAAAGAATGACAATATTTTTAATAATATAACTTACGACCCTAGGAAAATTGTATAATTAGCAGAGTGACAAGTATTGATTTGGGATAAAGCACAAATGAGGTATATGAAGAAAGAAAGACATGGTTGCAAAGAATGAGGGTAGAAAGACAAATAGTTTATGGGAAAATGATATATAGATGGATCATGTACTTTCTCATATCAATACTCAGAGTTATAATGAATTTTTAAAAAAATATGAACAAATAAGAATCAAAAGAGAACAAATAATATACATAGAAATATATTATCGCTATACACAGAATTGAAAGAGTTAGTATGAGATATGCACAGTATATTAGAATTTAGTGAAAAGAAAATTTATTTTTATACAAATTGTTTGGAATTGGTAAAAATAATCATTGAGCCACTTGATTTCACACTTATGATAGATAAAATAAAAAAAGAAAATATGAGAATTCACAGAAGTTAATTTCTGATGAATTAAAAGAGATAAAAAATAAATAATTAAATTTTTGATGCGAGATATGGACATAAAAGACTAGATTGCATAAATCACTAACCAGCCCCATAAAAACAAGAATAGAGTAAAATTCATTGTGAAAAAAAACAAATACAAACGTTTTGCCCATCTACTAATGGTTAAGTTTATTACGTTCCCAACATTAATATAACAATTTACTCACTGTTTAAATGCATAATTTAAAACTGAATGTTAGATATTTGCCTATATATGTGACTTGAACTTTCTCATTCTAGACTTGTCACAAACACATATTTACAACCTAAAAATCTCTCACACCGATCTAAATCTCTTGCTAACGTTTTACATTTTTTTATTTATGTAAGTTTAAAATATATTATAGTTGTCTGCATTCTTAGATTTTACTCCAAATATAGCATATTGATTTCATCGGTTGTATCCTTATATTCAAAAATCTTTGTTGCATTTATCTCACTAACAAAATTTGTATTAAGTTAAAAATAAACGATATCTATTTTATATCTTTTGTTTAATAATATGTAATCTAAAATTATTTTTACTGTATACAAGGGTCCAAAAAACTTACGTTGTGAAGTATTCTGTGTAATGTTTGTTGTATCTTAATAATTTTATCTATGACAATAAATATGGTGGACAAAAAAATGATTTTTGTGCTAGTCCATTAATTAAACATAATTTTGAATCGAATCAGTTTTATAGGCATAGGCTTTTATTACCAAACTGAATTAATCGAACCAAACCGAGCTGAAACTGGAATGATCCTGTTTGGTTTAAGATTGACTCCATCAGAATTAATTCTTTTGCAGTTTTGCCTAAATCATAACTAACCAAATTGAATTTTGATTGTTTTTCAAATTTTGCTAGAGAACCGGAGAATAACCGGAGAAAGCAAAATATGCCACACATCTCGCCGTACGTTACTTAATGACGAATCTAGCTGTGACCTGAGTGACACGCGTCTTATTGACACGTAAGCCAATTAGATATTTCCACCTCCTCGACTATAACAACTTAATAGATAAACCAAAGTTGGGAGGTTTCATTAGGGTTCTAAATTTTTTGGAATTTAAATCCAAAATCTTCTTCGATCATCATGGAAGATGAGTTACTCGATTGGGAACTGATTCATAGCTCTGACAACGAATCAACTCATTCAATCACATCGGAGATTTCAGATGTTATCGATTACGGTATGATTCTTTCTGATCATTTCTCCGCCACTGATTTGAGCCACCCCGGTTTAATTGAATCGGGTGATTCTTCCCGGGTTAATTACGGGTCGGATCCTCCGGTTTTAGTTGATTTGAGTGATGAGAAGCACGTCCAGAGCAAATGTTTATCTGAAGCAAACGATCTCGAGAGCCAATCTGGTGTTGAAGAACCTATTGACAAGTCTTCTTCTAGTGATTCTGAGATTGTATCTACTGAAGAAGCTGGAGCTATGAGACGTGGTGATGATGAAGTTCAAAGTAGAGAGATTGTGTGGTGGAAGATGCCATTTGTGCTTCTTAAGTACTCTGTGTTTAAGATTGGTCCTGTTTGGTCTGTCACTTTAGCTGCTACTGTGATGGGTTTAGTTCTCTTGGGACGACGTAGACTTTATAATATGAAGAAGAATGCTCAAAGGTTCAATCTTCAAGTTACAATTGATGACAAGGTACACTTTATTTATATCAAAGTTTAGTGATTCAACTTTGTGTTATTATAAACTAGTCTAGTCCTTATTGATTAAAGGATTAAGCTTTTCATGTTTGGTTTTGTTCAATGATTGTCCCATCCTGACTTAATAGATTTTTAACGACTTTGGTTTGTTTATGATCTATATAGAAGGTGTCGCGTGTAATGAACCAGGCAGCTCGACTCAATGAAATGTTCATAGAGGTAAGAAGAGTTCCTGTGATCCGCCCTGCTCTGCCATCTCCTGGCGCATGGCCAGCTTTGAGCCTTAGATGAGAAGCCCCTTCATACAATATCTCTTCATGTTTATGTACCAGAAAACTAGACATACATTTGTGTCTTGCCTCGTTCCTATTACCATTTTATGCAAGTACTTTTGTAAATATCGTCTGTCATAAACCGAAAACTGTTGAGCAGATTACATAATCCCTTAACCTAAATGGCAATAGCTTTACTTAAAATGATCTTTAATTCTCAGGTTCTGCAACCAGGGTAGAAATAATCAATACCATTCTCCTTGATCTTGAATTGAAAAGTCTGCAACTTGTTCCTCAAGCTTCCTCCACTTGAGTTGTTTATCCCCTTGTTCAAAACAGTCAACTGTATATGCAATAACCAAGCAAAATCGTTTAGACACCAAACAAAACTATCAAACAAAAGGTTCCAATTTATTAATTCAAAGAAATGAGAATTACTTGGCCATGCACATCATTTGCTAAACCAGAGGCTAAAGGCTCTACTTTTATCACAACATCAGCAAGACATAGCATATGTAACAAAAATCCAGGTCTCTCCATGCTCGAGTAAATATCTTCATGATTAAGAATGACCAATGAACAGTTCTGTCATAAAGATCATTTGTTACAACTCAAGAAGAACAAAAGCCTTATACTTGGGAAGAGGTTAGAGCCTTTAGCTTACGTTTTCAGAAGTTAAGGTGTGGCAGTAATGTAGAAAGTTCAAGACATGATCAGAATTGCTACTGGTAACAGCGATTTCCAAGAGAGACATATCATCTACCATAATGGTTATGTTACTATTAGTTAGACTGCGTAACTTTTGAACTGTTTCTTGTATCTCCCGAAAGAGTTTCACAACTGTACTCGCATTGTCTTCCATTTCTTCACCATCTAGTAAACAAAAATTCACCAAAAGAAACTGTTTTCAGATGTGAATTACAGAGTTATTGGCACATTACTCAAAAAAATTCTAAAGATGACAATGAAACATACAATGAAATGGTCACTACAAGTTAATCTAAGCTAACTCCATCAAAACTCATCATTTATGTTCACAGTACAACTCCCTAAGAATAGCCTACAAAGAAGAACCAAAACAGTAACAACAAGTTAGGAGGTTCGTGTAAGAGAGACTCTAATTCTATGTTAAACCAAGGCGCTCCTAAAACAAACCAACATTCTAAGTTCCTCATAAGTATGTTTAAACCCTCTAAGCATGCTTAACCAACGTGTTCTTGATATGAAATTAAGCATTGAAGATAGATTCAAAGTTTCAAAATACTTGTCAGAGTCTCACCTGAGCATTTGATCTTTAGCATATCGAAGAATACTAATCGATTATTTGTCTTTTGAGTAGATAAATTGCATCCCTAAACACTGAGAATCCTTAGTATCTCAAAAAAAAAATTGATCTTGAAAATTTTGACGTAACAGAGAATATTAAAAAGATGTAATTTTTACCAGTTTACGGAGGATTCGATCATAATGAGAAAAAGGGCGAGCAAAGGCAAGAAAAATAAGAGCATCATTAGAGGATTGAGATGATAGAACACGTTTCATTAGCTGGTGAATCACAAATGAACCACTCGTCTCAACACAATCCTCGATTAATACTACTTTCCCATTTATTGGCGATGGTTCAGCTAATTTCTGATCAAATCCTAAGGCTAAATCGAGTAGGTTCATAGATCTATCCATGAGAAACTGTTGGAAAATATCGNCGACTGTCTTTGATTTTTAGGTCATGGTCGGACCGATTTAACTGGTTGGTTTAATCCGGTTATTAAAATCTTTGATATTTATTGCCGAATCTATTGAGGTCTTGTGACTTGAGAGTGTCACGTAGCCAATTAAATATGTTCACGTAATAATCTTCTCAAAAGTGGATAAGGAACCGGTCGGCAGGATTAAACCGGTTGGTGATATTTAATGCCGAATCTATTTGAGGGCTTGAGAGTGACACGTAGCCAATTAAATATGTCCACGTAATCATTTTGTGAAAAATGGATAAGAACATATTGTTTTTGATCATCGTCAACAACCGCTCTGATTCTGTATTGTAAATTTTGGTATTTAGGGTTTTGAGTATTGGTTTTTTCTTTCTTTTTTTGGGTATTATCATTTGATTTGTGCAATTAAAATTTATCATCTTATATCATCATGGAAGATGAGTTGCTTGATTGGGAGGTACTTGATGGCTCTGACACCGAATCAACTGATTCAATCACATCAGATGTGAAATCGAAGAGTTCAAGTGTAATTGATGATGGTATGGTTCTTTCTGATCATTTCTCTGCCACTGATATGTGTCAATCCGGTTTAATTGAACCGGGTGATTCTTCCCGGGTCAATTACGGGTCGGTAGTTGATTTGGGTGATGCTTGTGTTAAATATGAATTAGGGTTTTATGATTCGAAAATTGGAGTTTCTGGTGATGTTGATGAGGTTAGGTTAAGTGATTATGAAGCTGCTAATGAGAGTGTTGAAAAACCTATGGAGGATTTAACCAAGGCTTGGTCTGATTCAGGAGGAAATGAATTGGTTTCTGAAGATCCGGAGATTGTGAATAGTGAAGAAGAAATTGTATCTGCTGAAGAAGTTGAAACTGTGAGATGTAATGATGATGCAGTTAAAAGTAAAGAGATTGTATGGTGGAAGATGCCATTTGTGCTTCTTAAGTACTCTGTGTTTAAGATTGGTCCTGTTTGGTCTGTTTCTATGGCTGCAGCTTTGATGGGTTTAGCTCTCTTGGGTCGCAGATTGTATAATATGAAAAAGAAAGCTCAAAGGTTCCATCTTAAAGTAACTATTGACGATAAGGTACACTATATTAACATTGAACTTTGTCTTATCATCTTGCTTGAAGTTGGTAAGTAAGCTAGTTTAGGAGTCAGTTTGGTCTGACTTGAACTGTAGGGCTTCAAGTATAAGTTAAGGACATGTTTTGTAGTTTATATGTTCTTGAAATTTTTTACTATCAAGAACATAAAATGCTTAGATCTTCTATGCGAAGAAAAAAATATGACATTTGATATCTTTCGTTTGGTGAAATTTGTTTCTATCATTGTCAACGTCTTGAGTTGTTTTATATGATCTGTGCAGAAGGCTTCGCGGGTGATGAGTCAAGCAGCTCGACTTAATGAAGTGTTCACAGAGGTAAGAAGGGTCCCTGTGATCCGCTCTTCTCTATCATCTCCTGTCTCATGGCCGGTTTTGAGCATTAGATGAGAAGCCGGTTTCTATAATACTTATATTACACAATGGAGAATCCTTTGTACAAACTACAAAGTCTCGTTTATGTTATGTTCCGTAAGAATACAGATGCATGTGTTTATGTCGTACCTATGTATAAGTAGTTAAACATCTTATGAAATCGCTTTTGCGAGTCTTATCCCTGCCGTGGGAGACACCGAGTGATTATTATGTATGTCGAGAAAGGACTATGTAACCATGGACAAACAAATAAGTCATGGAAGAAGAATATATTACATTATCGATGAAATAAGCAAAATATCTTTTTTATAAAGCCCAAAAATGCCCAAAAGCCCAACAAAAGCCCAAAAAGTCCAAAATTTAAAATATTTAGGTGAAAGCTTACAAGTTAATTAAAGTTGTTCGTCTCCATCGTTCGGGCTAGTATTGGCCATTCGGATTAAACGGATCGGATTATTCGATAATCGGGTTGTTCGGAAATTTTAAAATTTACCAAAAAAAATCTCGGATTAATCGATTCGGATCAAATTTTTATCGGATCGGATCAATGCAAAAAAATTTCGGATTAATCGGATCAAAAATTTTATTTAATCGATTTATTCTATTAAAATTATATAATTTTATTTCAAAAATTAAATTTTAATCCGAATAATCTGAACAACCCGAATAAATTGATTATTTTAAACCGATCCGATCCGAAATCCGAACTAGAAATAAAACTGTACCGATTAACTTATTCACCCATATCNAATCGATTTATTCTATTAAAATTATATAATTTTATTTCAAAAATTAAATTTTAATCCGAATAATCTGAACAACCCGAATAAATTGATTATTTTAAACCGATCCGATCCGAAATCCGAACTAGAAATAAAACTGTACCGATTAACTTATTCACCCATATCCGAGTAACCCGAATCCGATCTATTTCGGATTTTACCGATCCGATCCGAACAAGCTGATCCGATTGCCCAGGGCTAGTTCGGGCTTCAGAGTCACATTTTTCTTCATCTACAAACCCTAAAAGTACTTACCTTTCTCGCCGGAGTCCTCATTCAACAGATGACGGAGGAAGAGGTTGTTTCTATTCCTTCTCCGCAAGTAGAGCTCAAGCGCAAGCTCGAAGACGTTGAGCGTGAACCACATGATGGCTCAGATAATAAATTAAATGGGGATATTGTAGATGATAGCAACGCAGTTTCTGATTCTTCTCAGGCGAAGCGACTTAAGCTTGAAGATACTTTAGGTATAGTTGTTATTGAGGTTTGGGTTGGGATGTAATTCTTGTAAAAACTTCTATGAATTTTTCTAGGGTTACAGTTTTGGTTTAGAGTTTATAACTAATTCGTCTTTTATAGGGATAAATGAGACTAATTTTGATGTTTTTCTGTTGTAGATGATGTGAAAACTCAAGAAAATGGTTCTACAATGGAGGTTAAAGAAGAAGAACACAAGGAAGAAGAAACTAAGAATCAAGATTCTGTAGCCTTTGTTGAGCAAGTTCAAGGTCCCATTCATGCTGCTGATAGTGTAGATCAGTCAGCAGATGAGCATGTTAATCCTGAGGATAAACAACAGTGTTCTATTGAAGAAAATAATGCAGAAGAATGTAAAGATGTCAATGGTGATGACAGTTATAAGGAAGAAAGTGATAAAGCAAATAAAGAAGTAGAGGTTGATGATGCAAAGTCAACTACTCGTATAATTAATGCCCCAAGTTCTAAGGTGATACGATTTGTTTTTCTTTTTCAACTATTCTCTGAGTGTTTTCTACTATAATATTTTCTCATTGATGTGGTTTTAACATGATTTTCAGGTAGGTGTATTGATTAGTAAAGGCGGGGATACTATACGGTATCTTCAGTTTAACACTGGTGCCAAAATCCAGATTTTGAAAGATTCTGAAGCTGATCCCAACTCTGAGTTAAGACCAGTGGAGTTATTTGGAAACATTTCATGTATTGATAAGGCTGAGATGCTTATCAATGCAGTTATAGCAGAAGTTAACAGTTGATTTTTTTCTTTAATATACATCTTTGTCCCTTTAAGATATTTGGTTACAAGGTTATCTTTTGCTATTACCTTAGGCCGAAGCAGGAGGCTCACCTGCTCTTGTTGCAAAGGGTCATCTCGCCACTCATGTGATGGGGACTCCAAAACAGATAGAGATTAAAGTTCCAAATGATAAGGTATTTATGTCTTTTATACTTTCTAGCATTAGTTTAATCATGCTTAATCTGGCTTCAACGGATAGGTTGGTATAATTATTGGCCGAGGTGGGGAGACAATCAAGAACATGCAGACAAGTTCAGGAGCACGCATTCAGGTGATGACATATATATGATGTTAAATATATAAACGAACTGAGAGTCGCCAAATTTATGGATACAGTTTTACCATATGCTTCATTCTATGTGACAAACTGATTTAATAAGTTGTTTTGTAGTTAATACCACAACATCCAGAAGGTGATGGCGTTAAGGAGAGGACTGTCCGTATATTTGGAGATACGAGGCAAATTGACATAGCAACAGACATGATAAAAGACGTTATGTATCAGGTTTGTTTCAGATACTATTACTCTCAAGTCTCAACAATGCATGTGTTTCCATTCATTCTTGAGTTAAGTTTTGTTGCTATAATATGCCTGAAAAGTGAAAACTCGTTATTTATGTTTAATTTCGTATTTGGTGCATGGTCTCGGGTTGGGATGTTATATTATTATTCCCATCGTGGTGTTTGTTGCTGTCTTCAATTTTACTATGCAAACATTTTGTTTGAACTGATAATTATGTGCACTTTCTTATAGTTTTGCCAGCATACATTTTAGTATTTATAGGTACTTATGATCGTGATTGCTCCTTGAATAATTTTTTCATATTGTGCTATTTAAGATGGTGATTATTTCTCGCATTTATGTCACTTTCCTTGGAATAATGCTAAGTTATAAAATCCATATTACTCTCCATCTTCTAGTAGATATGGAAAATGTATGATGTACTAGTCTATTATACTCTCAATTACATCATCTCCTGGGGCATAGTTGGTCTACGGCTACAAAAAAAACATGTACTGAGTGTCACAATAATGCTCATTTAAACCTGTTAAGAATACCATCTGTTCCATCCTCATATGTCGGTTGCCATTATTTTTTTATGTTGAAGGTGCCGATCTCAAATTGGTGTTGGTTTTAAAAATGCAGAATTCACTATTATCGTTCACATGGGGACATTGCCTCGTTGGTGTTCAATAGACTGATGTCTACAGAGGAAGGTATCTATCATTGTTATTCAGCCTTGTTGTGCTAGATGTCGGTAAGGTTTCTTTGAGACTTAACAACTCCAAGAACATTACATTGCCTCGTTTTCTCTTCCTTAATTAATGTCCTTGAAGAAAGCATTATCTGGAATATTGTTGATCAATGCACATCTTATGTTTACCATTGAGATTGGAAGAGTTCTCTGACCTTATTTGTAGCATAGTGTACCAAAATTGCTTGAGATATGTCTGAACTTACATGGAATGGCTTAGGGGAGAGTTTGGCTATTAAATTGAATGACTCAAAAATCTAATTTTATTTTTTCAAGCATGCACTACAATTTCAATTAATCTATGGAGCCAAACTTGCACAAATTTTAATTTTAGTTTGGCATGTTGTTTGTGATATTATAGATGTCGCTGCATTTGTTAAACTATGGCATGTCATGTGCATCTGATTGATATTTGATAGTGATGACTGATGATATCATTATTGTTTTTGCTGTCTTGCTATGTTCTTTGCTAATATATAGACTATGGCATCTGCTTTGTCCTTATGGGATCATGTTCTGATAATAACATTACTTGCTGTGTGAGATGTTATGGGATCTTTATTGTCTCTGATCGGAAGTTTCATTGTTTTGTTTGTCTGTAGAATGCAAAGCCATCACCCTATTCTGGTGGTTATAATCAGCCTACCTACAGACCTCGAGGACCTGGTGCTCCACCTCAATGGGGTTCACGAGGTCCTTATGCCCCCCATTCAATAACTTATGACTACCACCGTGGACAGTATTCATCTCAAGGTTCACATTACAATTCTCCTGGTTATGGTGGTTATCCTCCACGACATATGCCTCCTAGAAGTGGATATGGTGCTGGTTGGGACCAAAGACCTCCACATTCTGGTCCATACGATTATTATGGTAGACAAGGAGCTCAAACCTCTGGTCCAGTTCCACCTCCTTCTGGGCATACTCCCTCCCCTGCCTTCGGTGGTCCTCCTTCTCAAGTAAGTTATGGTTACGGTCAGAGTCATGTCCCAGAGTATGGAAATACTGCTCCTTACTCCCAGACTGGTCATCAGCAGACTTATGGGCAGATGTATGAACAGCCCAGGTATGACAATAATTCTCCGATGCAGCCGCCTTATGGAGGTTCATACCCAGCAACAGGTGGAGGTCAGCCAGGCTATTCCAAAATGCAGCAACCCAGTGGTAGGCCTTATGGGGTGCAACAAGGTCCAGTCCAGCAAGGATATGGACCTCCACGACCTGTAGCAGCAGCTTCTTACGGTGATGTGCCTTACCAAGGTGTAACTCCAGCAGCTGCAGCACCATCATATGGCAATACTAACATGACATCACAACAACAACAACAATTTGGGTACACATCAACTGGAGGGCCAGTCCAGCAGCAAACATATTCTTCCTACAGCTCAGCTCCACCATCTGACGGTTACAACAATGGTACACAGACACCTGCAACTGGTCCAACTTACCAGCAGCAAAACGTTCAGCCAGCTTCTTCTACTCATGATCAGCCTAGTGCACAGCAGGCTACAACAGCATACAGAGGGCAAGCACTTCCAACCGGTGGATACAGTTCATATCCGTCCTTACAGCCTTCTTATGGTACTCCCAAGAAACAAAATTATGGATACAACACAACCTCTCAAGACTATGGATATGGTGCAGCACCCGGAAGCCAACCCGCTTATTCACAAACAACGTCTACTCAGCAGACCTCAACTCAACCAACAGGCTATGCAGCTGCTCTAGGGAGTGCAGAAGCCAAAACCCAATTGCCAGAGTCGGCTTATGCCCAGTACAATGCAAGCCAGGTTTTTACAGCTCCCCATTAAGAGAATCTTCAATGTTACAAAGTTTATAAACTTGTTACTACTCACGCTTGTGGCGTCTAAAGATAATTTTCTTATTAACGTTGGATCTTCTACGTCTGGCTCCTCCTTGAATGCTTCATTGTAATTTCTGTTAACCATAAACTGTTGCATTATTGATGATGGTGAAATCTGATATATTTAATTTCATCAGTCTAGTCTTCAAATTATTTGTCTTGACACAAAGACAAGTCACGAATTTAGTAATTAAGCTTGTCAGCAAATGTTGATGCTAAACGAGACAATAACCCTTTAGAAAGCTAAACCTCGAAAACTCAAGTAGCACGCCAAAACAGCCGGAATTGAAAGAAAGGCCCTAGAAAATTTAAGACAGGCAACTGTGTTTTTTATTAAAGGTTAGGAGTATTATTCAAACACTTTAGGAGTCTTTTAGGCCCAATAATAGAGGCCCATATAAAATTAACCTTTATTGAATTCAAATAAAACGCAAAAAATGTAGAAAAGCGAATTGTAGAAGAAGAATAAGATCTATTTTGTGATCTGTTATAAATCACCAGACCTTAAAAGCTTCAACAATGGATTCGTCTTCGAATTTAAATCCACTTCGCGAAGATACCTCTGATGATCACAGAGAACCAATAGAAGCTCCAGCTTCTGTCTTCGCCTCTCGTCCTCCTTCTAAGTGAGTAAATTCGATTCTGATTATTTTCTTCATTTTTTCTGTTAATTTCTACAGTGACCTCTGTATTGATTTGGTTATATTTTCAGGAGTTCTTTAGAGAAATATACGCCTATAGATTGGTCAAGCTATTTTGATAAAGAAGATGATATATCAATCACTGGCTCCAACGACGATGTAACATTTTCACAAATTGATCTTAAATTTTCACAACATTTTAGTTCACTCTCTTCATTAATGGAAACTGTATCATTGTTTAGGTATTTCACATATATATGGCAGGAACTCAAGGACCTGTAGTCTTTTGCCTTCATGGTGGTGGTTACTCTGGGTGAGTGTTCTTGAGATTGATGAGAACTCAATTAGAAGATTGAATTTACAGCTATTTTTTTTTGTAGTTTCACTTTGTTTTGTTGTTGAATGTGTATTATATGAAACTAGAGATAGAGGTACACAACACAATATAATTTGCTTCATATGTTATTGGAGCTAGGCTCTCGTTTTCTATAGTGGCAAGTCAAATCAAGGAGAAAGCGCGTGTTGTTGCTATGGATTTGAGAGGACATGGTAAATCGGTTTCAGAGAATGAACTCGACTTATCGCTCGAGGTATAACATATATCCTTTTACTTTAAAAAAGTCTAGAGTTTTCTCATTGATTTATATATTAGCTGTTGTTAATTGGGGAATTGAGACTGATGTAATAAGATGTATATATGCAGACAATGAGCAATGATGTTTTGGCTGTGATTAAGGAATTGTATGGAGACTCTCCTCCAGCTATTATCCTTGTTGGTCACAGGTTCTTTCCTTTTTCATTTTATTTTCCATATTGTTTTGTCATTTTTTTAACTCTGTATTAAACTGTAAATTGTAAACGGTTGGTCAATAACAAGTTCATCAATATTTTTCTAGTGCGACAGTGATGCATATGCACCTGTACCGTAGGTTCTTCATATGTACATGTTTATATACTTAGTGTAAGATAATTATCTAGTCGTATGTGTTTATATGTATTGATAAAGTTTTCTGTTAGTTCTCCATCTACATTTTGTCTACTGAACCTAAGGTTATGACTTATGACTTAAATTCTTTTCTATGGAATATTTATGATCTCCCTTTGGTAAGGGTTATAATGATATACACTGCATAAACTTATAGAATAAAATTACTGTATTCCAAATTTTTTATGAATTGGTTTCATATTATTAACATACAGTATGGGAGGTTCAGTCGCTGTGCAAATTGCTGCAAACAAAACATTGCGTAGCTTGGCTGGACTTGTAGTTGTGGATGTTGTTGAGGTTTGATTTCTTAATAGAAAACTCTCATATATTTCTAACCTTGTCTGCATTCACCTGAGATGAACTAACAAAAGTACTTCCCTTGCAGGGTACTGCTGTTGCCTCGTTGATTCATATGCAGAAAATTCTTTCAAACAGAATGCAACATTTTCCTAGCATCGAAAAAGCTGTAAACAAGTCTTAAATTATTGATTGTATATTAATGCATCGAAGTCACCATTTGATATTTATTTGTAATGCATAATCTTTGACAGATTGAATACAGTGTTAAAGGAGGATCATTAAGGAACATTGATTCTGCTCGTGTCTCCATCCCCACAACTCTCAAATATGATGATTCAAAGCATTGGTGTGTATCTCTGTTACTGATCTAACCATTTTTTTGAGCTCTTCACATGTTTGCTTCCTAATGAGTGAAAAAAAAACGAACCTTTGTACAGTTATGTTTACCGGACGCGTCTAAAGGAAACAGAGCAATATTGGAAAGGCTGGTATGAGTTCTCATTATGCATTGTCTCTTGAGTGTACATTCTCTAAGGCATAACACAGAAGAAAAACTATTAGCACAAAATTTGTAAAAGCTCGATCCTTATATTGAACATTGTGTTGTAGGTACGAAGGTCTGTCGGAGAAGTTCTTGTCATCTCCTGTTCCAAAACTCTTACTATTAGCTGGAACTGACAGATTAGACAGGTTTGTTTCGTGTTCTTCCACCATGTCTCTGGCTTAGCCCTCAACTTTGAATCAATAATGATGTTTATAATTCAATTAGGACGCTCACAATTGGTCAAATGCAAGGAAAGTTTCAGATGATTGTGGTTAAACACACTGGACATGCTATACAGGTAATTAAAAATGTGATTAATTTAAATCATTAATATAATCTTTTGTGAAATGTTGTTGATGTAGAATGGATTTGTAGGAAGATGTACCAGAGGAGTTTGCGAATCTAGTTTTGAATTTCATATCGCGTAATAGAATTGGGCCTAATGGTGTTGAGGTATGTTTTTGTATTGTTGTGTTTGAAACTTTAGTCTTTAAAAAAGTGTCATTATAGAATGCTTTTGTTGACAGATACCAGGAACGTGGAAACCTACACAACAGCCTAAAACTTGAATCTGTCATCACCTAACATTGCCAAAGTCTTCGTTGTGGTTCACTTTTTTTTTTTTTTTTTTTTT
>KE156520.1:6579-22557 GCA_000411055.1 Leavenworthia alabamica
CTTGAAACTATTTGACATCTTCATATTGTCAAACTTAGCATTTTTTTTATGCTTGTTTCAGTTCATATAACGACTTAATAAGTCGAAATACTTTTTGAACTCTTTTGTCACTTAATGTACTCTCTTGAGTCACATTTTAACTTTATTGTATGTCAAATTAGCATGTCACCATTTTAGTGCTGATTTCAGTCCATATAACGACTTGTCAAACTTGATATATCTCACGATCAGTCATCTTAGGTCATACATTTACTCTTTTGAGAAGAAAAATTTAGACCTTCTCTAGACACCCCCACACTTCAAAGTAATTCAAGTGTGATCTTTTTCTTATTCAATTTTTCATATAGAATAGATTGTGTTACTATTGAAAACTCGATTGATAACATAGAGACTTTATGCTTCATTTTTATTTCTCTTTCATAATATCAAATAAATGAATCATCAAACTAAAACATTAATTTATATGTGAAATATTTAAACTATTGATATTTTCCTTATGAAAATAATCACGTTAACAAATATGTTTATTTATTTGTCAAACATTTTGACCTCTACATTTTTCTGCATGATTTACAAAATCGTACTTCTAATATATTATTGTAAAGATAATTTCATTATCTACGCGCCGATACCAAAACCATAAAAATAGGAATTTTCTATAGAAAGTTATGATCGAAATATTGGTTCGATACTACACAAATATATATATATATATATATATAATTGCATATATTCGTCTCAAACTTTAAATACACGTATCTTTTTGTGTACTCAGCCAAATTGTGCATTCTATATATCAATAGAAAGATAATTTCATTATCTACCCACAAGAGCTAAAATAATTTGATTCCGATATCATCTCAGAAAGTTATGGATGAATAAACATCACATACCAGAATTGAAATCAAATACTCTAATATCATTATTAGAATATTTGAGTAACTATTAAAATTGTTTTACCCACATGTTCTCGGATAACTAGAACTTTTCAATAAAACATTTATCATCTATTTTAATGTTCAATATTTTTTTCACACAAACCCACTGGATTAGGGTAAGAAAATATTTTAAGTAAATTTTACTTTAAAACATTAATTTGAAGTCAAAAACTAAATATATTAATCTTCAAAATTTTTCTAAATATGAGTAGAAACCACAAAGGGTTTAGTCTCAATAAGAGTAGAAATCCATAAAACATTTAGTCTCTGTGTGAGTAGAAATCCGCAAAGGATTTAATCTCGATGTGAGTAGAAATTCATAAAAGATTTAGTCTCAATAAGTGGAAAACCAAAACATGGTTTTAATCTCAACAGTGACATAGAAAACAAATGTTTTAGTCGTCAAAAACATGTAACAGAAACAGGGGATATAATAGTTTCCTTAAGATTGTTATTCCCGATGTTTCACAACCGAACATATGTTATAAAACGTTTTCAACTTGTGTAACTTTCATATCTTTCTATTTACATATTCAAAAATACGTTTTATAGTTTGTTAGAAAGATAATTTTAGCATCTAAACACAGACACCAAGATCACTTGATTCCCACACTGGAATCAAAAGATACAAGCAAAACAAGTTTCATAAACAGAATTATTAATATTAATTTCTTCTTAAATTGTAAATTCAATATCTTTCGATATATATATTAAAATAATATATTCTATATCTTCACAGAAAGATATTTTCAATATCTACACATAGACATCTATATTGCTCCATTCCGATACTGGAGTCAAAAGTTATGAACAAAACAAGTATAATAAAAATATAATCAAATATTTAAATCCGAACCCACGGTAAAACCGTGTCACCTTAAGGAAATTATTCCCCGCTCGGTACCAGCGGTTGATGGAATATAATCTACCAGGATAGGACGGACTTACCTCACCGGAACGGCGGTATTGTCAAACTTCGGTGCCCTGTCGAACTCAAACGATGGTTTGAATCACACATACTTTGAAAACAAGAACTTTAAAAAATCTTTTATTTCTCTCAAAGAGAAATCAGAAAATCTGATTTTCAAAAACATGCACAAAAACTGAGACAATGTCTCATATTTATAGTAAATAAATGGGTTTGAAATTAACCATTATGACTATTCGATATCAATTTAAATGTTGCATTGTTTCGAATAGTCACATCCGTTCAACTTCAACTCGTGAATGTTTAATCAAGACAATCTCCCATTCATGTATATGCTATAAACCCAACACTACTTACACCATATTTGGTTTAATAATAGCCACCTTCTTCTCTCTAACAATAGCAAACTCATCGATTCATCAACAATTTCCTTCTCACAAAGCTTCACAATAATTTTTGACACAGTTGCACACCTAAATATGTGAAGGTGATGAGAATTTAATCACAAAAAGAATCTAATTTACCTTGGTCCAATTATTTAATTAAGAAAGCAACATCCATCAAATGTAGAAGGCAATTGTAACATCACAGGTTCTAGTATGGTAGTACATAAGAAGAGGCTTAAAAGATTTGATTTGGCTACCTATATCACCAAAGTGCACTTATCTTTTTGGTCAACCGTCCCTTCAGAACTCTGCAGTTAAGCGTGCTTGGGCTAGAGTAGTACTAGGATGGATGACCTACTAGGAAGTGATTGTGGGTACTGTGTAAATGAGACCAACGCATAGGAAAATATCATATAGTGATTTGTAGAGACAGTAAACAAGTCTTAGAGCCTCAAAAAAATAATACACCGACCGTCGGACGAGGCTGAGGTCCAATGGGCCTAGAAATAGCAAGGGGTCGTCCACAGGCCTAGATGGGATATTAGGATGTTCATAGATGGTGGCGGTTGGGATATTACAATTTGGTAGTAATCCACATGATGGACCCGTACAGAGAACATCACTAAGGAGATATGTGGAGGAAGTGATTGGGTATCGCATTGAGAACAATGGATCTTGCTCGTATTTGTAACCAAGCACGAGATCTAAGTTGAAACGATATAAAAGGAAGAGGTTTTGAAAGAGGTACCTCAGACAACATAAAGATGGCAGAAGCTAAGTAAGGACAACTTAGCTGGAACACTTAGCCAAAATAGATTAATCAAAAAAGGGAGAACAAGTTCAAATCTAAGAATTTTGATATAACAAAATAAATTATTTTAGTTTATTTCAGTTTACTATAAAAATAAAAAATAAACATAAAAATAATTTCAATATAAAAAAGCAGAAAAATAAATTAAAATAAAAATATTAAAAATAAATTTTTAGTTTATTTAGATTATTTTTTTCAGTTTGTTTTACAATAAAAATAGAAAAATAAACATAAAAATCATTTTAACAGGAAAAAAATAAAAAAAAAATCAAAGGAAAGGACATTGGAGACTGCATAAAACCCCTAAAAATGTAGACATACTTAGAATATTTTTAAAAAAATTTCATATTAACTGCCTAAATAATTAGAATTTTCGATAAAAATATATCATATAATTTACACATATCTGTCGTATCTAATATGCAACAACATAAAATAAACAAATCTGTGGTACTAAATAAAAATGATTGAGTTTTTTTTCTCCAGAACTTGAAAACTTGAAAAACTCTCAAATTCCTAAAACTAATATTTGCAATACATATATACAAAATAGAAATCCTAATTAAAAAAAAATGAAAATGTCTTTGTGTCGGTGCTCGATCGGTCGGAGTGTCGCGCCTGGTCAGGCATGTCTTCGGAAGTGTCACTTGATCGGATGATGATATCGATCCGGTCGGGTTGGTCGTTGGATGTTGTGCCCGATTGGGTGTAAATGTTGCCCAATCAGGTTGTTCGTGGGATGTCACACCTGATCGGGTGAAAATGCTGTCCAATCGGAATGGTCGTCGGTTGTCGTGTCCGATCGGATGTAGTCTTCTGTGGTGATTTTTTTCTGCTCTAAATCATCAATCTTTTTGGTTTTTATTGATTCCGCGCTGTGTATCTTTATATGCTAGATTTGATGTTTGGTGACCTGAAATCGACATAAACTATGCAAAAACACGTAAAATACTAACTATTACAAAGCTGAGTATATCAAAGTTTCAGCTTAAGATGCAGGTGTAAGCACTAGAAGTAGTTGGGAATTGGTGTATAGCTATTTTGGAGATAGTTTACCGAAGGGTAAACTATGAGTGTGGCAGATGTGTTAAACAAGAGATAGCTGATGTTAGACCCTGAGGAGAATGTTGAGGTTCTGATGGACATAGTTAGGCATGAGCGTTCGGATTCGGTTCGAAAATTTTGGATTTTGAATTATTCAAAGTAGCTGTTGCAGAATCCAAAAGCTAACTGAAATTTTTTGAATCGGATTCGGCTAGAATTCGGATCTATTTTCGGAATTTCTTCTTCTTCTACTTTTTGTTGTGGTTAACATAAAAATAGAGATCAAAATCGAAGTATAATTGCCTGACATCTCGACTAATATGAAATGGATTGAAAGATATACCAAACTTTAAGGAGAATGATAGTTCAAATAGACAAGGACAAAGGAGGTACATTAACTACTCTCTTCTTCTTCGAGATCAATACTAGAAAAACAAGGAAAAGAGAAAGACATAGATATAGATGAGGAAGAAGAAGATCGAGATTGAGTTTAATTAGGGTTGGGTTTAACTTGCGTTGAATAACTTGGTATAGTATAAATTAGGGTTTGTTAACTTGTTTAGTGTGAATTAGGGTTTGATTTCAGATTATTTCGTTTATTCGATCGGTTCAGATCAAATAACCAAAATAAATGAAATTGCAATTCAGTCACTAGGCATTAACCAAATCTAAATTTTCACGGATTTTTATCTGCCGTGTAACGGATTTGAGCTTAACTTTTTAAGCCCATATTTCTGCGGATCTCACGGATTGAAACTCACTTTTCAGCGAGTTTTTAAAACTCATGGGTTCGCGGGCTAACTTGCAATCCACCAAATTTTTTATAAAATTTTATATTATTTATCTTATATTTTATTTTATTTTTATATTTTTCTTAAATTTTATCTATTCGTATGGGTTCTATGATTTTTATTCGTATTTTTACAAGTTTTACGGATTTTGAATTGTTTTAGTGATTTTATATAAAAAATAAAATTAACAAGTTGCGTGTTGGACTTCGAGCTTTTGTAAGTGCGGGTACGAGTCTAATTTTAAAATTACTAGGTTATACGAAATGGGTTCGTGTTGCTAATTTTTTATTGAAAACTCTTGGATTGAGATTATGGGTTGCAGACCAGTCCCCTTTCCAGCACTACCTGCGGATGGATACAATGTTTGAATAATCGAGCTATCAGATGTCATAATGGTCATGGGGATACAATGTCATGCTCTTCGGATCTCCTCTCCAAAACTATAGGTGTTTCACACTTTAAAAAAACTCTATAAATCTTTCACACTTTTAAAAAAAATTCAAAATCTACGCAGAATGCATTATATACGACCTATGACTCCAATTACGAGATAAATTCAAAATCTACTGCATGTTTATATTTCTAAATAATATAAGACAAAATAGCTATGTACTTTCTCTTTCTAAGTGCGATTTAAAATGGTGATACAACGTTCCGTTGTCTTCACTTTTTTCTCCGGTGAATCTGGTGGTTTATTCACCATGATTTGCCTGATGCTCTTGTCCACTTTGCAACGTGATGCTTTTTCTGGTTTTATTTCTGATTTTGTTTTTGATTTATTTGGCATTTATGCTCTTTTGGAGATGGTTACGCCGGTTCAATCTTTGTCAGTTACTTGGCAAAATTGAAAGGAACCACTCCCGGATGTTATCAACAGTTATCTCCATTATGGCAGTTTACGATTGTGATGTTTTTTTATTGGGATTTCAAAGATTTATAAACAGATTCTATTACTCTGATGTTATCAACAGTTATCTCCATGATGGCAGTTTACCATTGTGATGCTTTTTTATCAGGATTTCAAAGATTTATAAACAGATTCTATTACTCTGAGAACCACGGAGAATATCCTATCAAATTTACTCTCTCTCGCCCTCAGCTTTTCTCACTTATAGCTGATCATCTTGCTCGTGGTGTATAAGAGTTGAACTTGGAGATTGAAGATGAACCATTCTTATTACCAGACCACGTTGTCCACCAGGCTTTAGCGGAAAATCAGTTCATCCTGTTTGGGCGACCAGTGATGCCCCGTCGGCAGAATTTACGCTCATTTGTAGCCTCACTACCACGAATTTGGGGACAGGCAGGATAGTCCATGGCCATCTAACTGAGGATGGTCTTTTTCCAATTCATCTTCCCATCAGAGGAACTCATGGATTCGGTACTACGCCGTGGTCCTTGGGATTTCAATGAGAGGATGTTAATCATTCAACGTTGGCGACCAGAAGCACCTCTTCTCAATTTTATCCCATTTTGGCTCCAAATCAGAGGTATTCCGGTTCAATTTCTATCTGAAGGTGTAATTGCTCATGTTGATAGATCTCTAGGACAAGTTCTAGCAGTTGAGTTTGATGTCCAAAAAAATGCCCGTCTCAATTTTGACAGAGTTTGTGTTCACAGGGATGTTAGTAAACCACTATGTTTTCAAAGGCATTTTCAGTTTTCTGTGGGTGTGAATACTTTGATCAGGTTCAGGTATCAGAGGCTTCGTGGCTTTTTTGAGGTATGTGGAATGCTAACACATGATTCTGGTGCTTTTTTAATACAAAATGGCGGAGAAGAACAAGATCATGATGATGATTATGACCACGATTTTCAAGGACCACCTAATGGAGTCATAATCAGAGAAACAGAAGAAGACGAACCTGAAGGAAATGGGGACTTACAGGTACAGGAAGCAGAGGATCTTGCAATCCAAGAAGCCCGCATTGAACACGCTCCTGATGATATGGTTCAAGTAGATCACGCTGAAGGTTCTGATGAAGAAGAAACAGATCCTAATGAAGACAACAATGTAGAAATGGACAACACTGAAGTTGATTCTCCCACTCGTAGACACTTGTTAGACGAGGAAGGGGATTGGATATTCAAGATCCAGTTGCAGCCGAGGATCGAGAGCTTGACAGGATCCATCTAATGCAGTCCTCTCCTCTGGATGTTACCCCTGATTTGAGTATTGAAGCAACAACGGAAGATGTACCAGTTCCAATGGATGTAGTTGCTAAAGACAGGAAGCGTAAAGAGAGATCTGTAGAAAAGTATGTAAATTCTAAGAAAATTCAGCTTGTTGTGTATGCAAATATTGAATCAGAGATATCAAGTTCAGTAACTGTGAAGGAAGAAACAAAGGATGAGAACGGAGGCGCAGTGGCCCGGTACCACCACTTTCGCCATGAAAATCATATGCTGGAATTGTAGAGGTCTTGGGACAGACTCTACATTTAGAAGACTTAAGGAATTATCAAGACAATACATTTCAGATATTATATGTCTTTCAGAGACAAAACAAGATAGTAACTACATCCGTGATACATGTTGTCTACTAGGTTTTAGTAATTGTGTGTCAGTCCCAGCTTCTAGTCTAAGTGGTCGTTTAGTTATTTTTTGGAAGGAGTCTGTAAACATGGTATTTTCTTATCAATCAAGTAATCTTTTAGATTGTTATTTACAGTGCAAAGATTTGGGTTATTATTTCTCCTTTGTATATGGTTACCCAAATCAAAGCCAAAGAAATCATCTATGGGAAAGATTAGAGAGAATATCCACTTCAAGGCAAAGACAACCATGTTTAATTATGGGTGATTTTAATGACATTTTAAGTAATGAAGAAAAAAAAAGGGAAATGTTCGACCTGAAAATTCATTCACAGACTTTCGAAGAATGGTGAGAACTTGTAACTTTGTTGATTTAAAAATCATTGGAGATATATACTCTTGGGCTGGCCAACGCGGGATTCATTATGTTTTATGTTGTCTAGACCGCACGATGGCGACACCGGAATGACATACAATGTTTCCATGGTCCGAAACAGAATTCCTAGAATTTAATGATACAACAATAGCTGTGAACAAGAGCTCAGGAAAGATTATTTTAAATATGATGGAAGATTATTTAATGAAGATGGCTTTGAGGAAAGTGTTATCAACCATTGGTCACCAGCAAATGTTCACCGCACTAACTTATTTGATTGTTTAACACAATGTCGTCGTCGAATTTCAAACTGGAAACAAAGAAACTGCCTAAATGTAAATGATGCTATCAACCTTTTGAAAAATCGTCTCAATCATGCGATTGCTATGGGTGATGGATCATCACATTATCGTAAAACCTTGAGAATGGATTTAAACAAAGCTTATTTGGAGGAAGAAATATTCTGGAAACATAAGAGCCGAAACCAATGGTTGAATGAAGGCGATCGTAATACTAAATATTTTCATAATCTCACCAAGATGAGAAAACAATGAAATAAAATAGTATCAATTTATGATAATCATGGAGTAGCTCATCGAGGAGACACCAAAGAAGCGTCAATAGCGGAAGGGTATTTTAATGATCTTTATACTTCACATACACCAAGGAATTTATACTCGACGGTGTTTACCGAGTTTCATACCAGAGTTACACAATTGATTAATGATGATTTGGTCCGAGAAGTAACCAATGAAGAAATTAAAAAAGCTGTTTTTGGACCAGATAAAGCCTCGGGACCAGATGATTTCAACGGAGATTTTTATCACAAATTTTGGGATGATATTAGTCCAGAAATATATGCAGAAGTTAAAGCTTTCTTTGATCAATCTCAGTTGGATAACAGACTAAATCATACGAATATCTGTCTCATCCCAAAAATATCTTCACCAACATTAATGATAGATTTTAGACCTATCGCCCTATGTAATGTAAGTTACCAAATTATATCTAAACTTCTAACCAATCGGTTGAAGTTACATCTCAGCACTATTATTTCGAAAAATCAAGCAGCTTTTATCCCATATAGAATGATTACATATAATATTATTATCGCTCAGGAAATATTTCATACCTTAAAACATAGAAAGTATCAAGCTAGTTATTTAGCTCTTAAAACAGATATTACCAAATCTTATGATCGACTTGAAAGTAAACTTTTGGAGAAAACAATGGAATACATGGGATTTGATTCTAAGTGGATGCGATGGATTATGGTATGTGTATCATCAGTTAGTTACTCGGTTCTTATAAATGGTAGCCCTCATGGGTTAATATAACCACAACGTGGATTAAGACAATGCGACCCGCTATCTCCATATCTACTTATTCTTTGTGTCGAAGTCCTAACACATATGATAAAGAAAGCAGAAAAAAAAAAAATTCAAAGTATAAAGGTAAGTATGCGAGGTCCGGCGGTAACACACCTCTAATATGTGGATGATTCCTTATTTGTTACTTTAGCGAATAAGAAATCTTGTGCAGTTATCAACAACATTTTGTGAAGACATATCAGGTCAAGCCATTAATCTCCGAAAATCAGATATTACTTGTGGCAGTAAAGTCCACCATTGTGTTAAAACGAGGTTAAAAAATCTTTTGGGAATTCATAATGATGGTGGTAATGGAAAATATATGGGCCTCCATGAGAGTATTGGACCACGAAAAACAGATTTTTAACTTTTTAATTGAAAAAGTTAAAAGTAAAATACAAGTTGGAATTCAAAGTTTTTATCCCAAAGAGGTAAGGAAATTCTAATCAAAGCTGTTGTCTTACCTTTACAAATTTATACCATGAATGTTTTTAAAATTACAAAAGCAACATGTAATGAGATCAATGGGATTCTGTCTAAATACTGGTGGATTACAAGGGAAAGATCAAAGGGCATGCATTGGTATGCATGGAACAGGTTGACATACCCAAAACGAGAGGATAGATTAGGCTCTCGTGATATTGAACAATTTAATTTGGCATTACTTGGAAAACAAGTATGGAGAATTCTCCAACAACCAGACTGCCTTATGGCTAAATTATTTAAATCAAGATATTTTCCAGATACAAATATTTTAAATATAAAACAAGGTGGGATCGCTTCTTATGTATGGAAATCAATTTTACATGGACGAGATCTTTTAAAACAAGGTATGAGGTTTACAATAGGAGATGGCAGTTTAATAAGCGCATGGTGAGATCCTTGGCTACCAGTTCATCCACCTAGACCACCAAAACCTAAAAACGATTTTATCCAAAGCTGTATGTTAAAAGATTGGTTTAATACAACGGATACAGGGTGGAATGTAGAACTATTACAAAGTGAAGTTTATGAGGATGGTCTTAAGATTATTTTATCTATTAAACTTTATATAAAAGTGAAAAAAAATTTTCTCGGTTGGCACTATACTAAGAAGGGCATTAACTCAGTCAAATCAACATATTGGCTAGCCACACATTTACCGTCAATGCAGCGGCCAGCCGGCCACTACAAACTGAGGGTGATATAAGACTGAAGCATAAACTATGGAAAATAAAAATGGCTCCAAAACTGAAGAACTTTCTTTGGAAAGTTTTAGCTAATATTTTACCATAGGACAAAAGCTATTTCAAAGGCGTATTGTTCCGCACAGATAAATCTGTAGACGATGTTGTCTTGTCGAAGAAACGATGTCACACTTACTTTTTGAGTGCACATATGCCGAAATGATATGGAGAGGTTTAGGTATCCCATATACAGTACTTGTTGATGATAACTCCACTTTAGAACAAAAATTTCTTGCAATTTTTCATATCCATACGTCATCAATGCTGGTCCATTTCAAACATCTACCTCTTTGGATCCTATGGAGAATATGGAAAAGTAAAATACTCTTCTCTTACAACATAAAAATCTATCATGGCTCACTACCTTAAGACTAGCAAAAGAAGATATCAGGGAATGGCTAGAAGCTGAAGAATATTGTATTGATAACAGTACACAAAACACATGTACATCGGGAGCCACAGCTGAAGTTTGGCAAAAGTCACCTCTCGGATGGTTAAAGTGTAACTATGATAGTTCATTTATCAATGAAATTCAAAAAGCAAAATCTGGTTAGATCATTAGAGATTCTAATGGAATATATAATGGAGTCAGGCAAGCACAAGGATTACAAACAAATAATGCTTTAGAAAGTAAAATGCAAGCTTTGCTATGTGCCATGCATCATTGTTGGAGTAAAAGTTTTACAAAATAATCTTCGAATGGGATAATCAATATCTTCATGACATTTTGGTTAACAAAGCAAAGAATTTTGATGTCCAAAATTGGACTAGGGATATTCAATTATGGGCAGCAAAGTTTCATAACATTCGATATTAATGGATAAGCTGAAGCTGTGATAAACCTGCAGATAAATTGGCAAAATCTACTACTATTCCGGATGAAAATTTGTTTTACTCTTATTCGTCTTTACCCAAATGTAATTTTAGAATTTCGGTCTGACTCATATAATTAATTAAATAATAAGTTCACAAAAATATAAGACAAAATTTAAATAGAAAATTTAAATAATTCAAAAACCATACATATCAGTAAAAAATTATGGTTAATACATAATACAGTCCTCTCTCTGTTTTTATGTTATTTTGACATTATTCCCTCAAACTAAAAAAAATATTCTTTCTATTTCACAATAGTTGTTGTTTTAGATTTTTAAATTTGTTTCAATTTATTTGTTATTTTATATTTTCAAAGTACATATTTGGAAAAAAAATCAGTTCTCTCTTTATTAATTTAATGTGTTAACCAATAAAATAAATCAAATAAATACTTCCTCTGTTTCAAATTAGATGTTGTTTAAGGTTTTTGCACAACAATTAATAAAACATTTGATTTGTCATTTTTATCCCTCATTAATAAAGTATATATTTTTCTATTGGTTATTGTATTAAGATAATAGGAGTATTAATTGAATTTTTGGTTTAAAGTTGCATTGAAAATACAAAATAACACTTAATTTAAAATAAATTTTAAAACCTAAAACAATATATATTGTGAAACAGAGGAAGTATTAATTAAGAGTAAAAAGAAATAACTATGTTTTCTTAATAAGTGTGAAAACTTAAAACAACTAATTAGTTTTCAATTAATATGTCATTATTTAATTATATTGAATAAAATTTAAATAGTTTCAGCTTTTGGGTTGGAGATAAATTTGAAAATTTGTGTTAATCCAATGCAAAAGATTTTTGAAAACAACAACTAAAAACTAAAATTACACTCTTTAAAAAAACAGAAAGAGTATATAATAAACAGAGAATTAAAAATAAAAATAAAAAAAATAAAATAAAAAATCGATAAAAAAATAAGAAAAACAGAGTATAAAAATAGGTATCCTTCTTCTAGTCAACAAGTAGTTATTATAACAATTATGGTGTGGACATAATAATCTTCAAATTTTGATTATTATTCTTTTTTTTTGTTAACGAAACGTATCATATGGGAAATATATAAAGACTTTTACTTAGAAAACTCAAATTGTATTTTGACTTGGTTACTGATTAATTTCCACCTTACATTTGGATATTCATTTCTTTTCACATTAATTTTGATTCAAACTTCTTCAGGGACTTTAATTTTTGGTATCAATGACATTTGACTGAAGACTTTGACTTCCGTTTAACGTAAATATAACGTCATTGTTGAACATATACATGTTTCTGGAATACTTAAAACTATATATTTTCTCCATTTTCTAAAGAGTATCATTTTATCATTAAAATTTTGTTATCAAAAGAATGTTATTTTATATTTTCAATACAAATTTATATATCAAATTTTATTTTTATTAGAGATTATTAATTAGAAAACAAATCTGTTTAGTGTATTAATAAAAGGTATAAATTGTTTTTCATATTTTTATTAATATGTATGAAAAATATATAAATAACATACTTTTGGAATCAGGGTACCAAATTTAATTTCGTTTTAGATGAAAAAATATTCTTTAAATTGGAATGGAGTAAGGTTAGCTGCGGATATCAAAGAAAAATTATAGTTTAGAAGAAACTTTCAAAAATTATATACATAAATTATGATGATATTGAAGGAAATATTTTTGTTATTATTCATAATTTAGTCGGGCAAATAAATAGCAAATCGAGGTGGTGCACTTAATAGTGTATGAGAGCTTTTTAAAAACTAGGAATATCATTTTAGCTCTTTTAAAAATAATAATTTTAACACCAACATGTATTTAAATCATTTTTGCTCTTTTAAAATGATTTTCATTTAAATTTTACTATGATGGAAAAAGTGAGTACTTAGCAGATACATTGAAATGTTTGTAATATTTTTCTCATCTATTATATCGTTATTAATGTTAGAGATTTATTAATTTGAAATGTTTGTATTGTTGTTTCTTAATTTGTAAAATTGGATACTTTATAAATAATTTGATAAACTGATTTATAATATATATATATATATATATATATATATATATATATATATNTTAGTATTTCTAATTTATATTTTAACTGATATTATTTTAGAAGTCTTCTGTTCTATAAAATACAAAACTAGTCATTTATCAAAATAAATATATTTTTTTGATCAACATCGAAATAAATATAATATCCAGTTATGGTAAGTGATTTGTCACCTGACTCACCACTGTATGAGTTGAAGATACAAAAAAAACCATGTATGACGATTTATAAGTTTCAACAGGTCTTTATTTATTTATTTATTTATTTAGTTAACAAGTTTACCAATTCAAAACAATGTATAATGATTTATAATTTAGTCAACAGGTCTTTATTTATTTCTTAATAATTGTATTTGTTTTTTGGTTTTTTCGGACGATGGATTGTGATGATAGTGGACGTATGAGATGTTATGAGAATGGTGTGTTACAATAAATTATATTTTTGGTGATTTATGCAATTAATTACATATGTTATAAATACCACATGCATGGTAATTGAACATTGAATGGTCTTCTGACAAACTTACAGCGCCGTGTACAATTTGTTCATCAATTTATTATCTTTGTTCCTAGAAAACACTAGTTCCTGCTATCTGACTTTAATTTTTTTAATCTTTTAAAACGATAAATAGTTCAAATGATATATACGTTGGAGTAAAATGCTATAAGCCTATAAGTATCTATGCTATATAAACTGTAATTTAAAGGAAAAAATAATAAAAACAAATATCACCCAAATAAATTTTGATGCGTAAATTTTGTCTCTAATGTCTCAATTATTACGTCATAAATAATTTTAATGGGAATGGAATATAAAAGCTAAATTTACAAGAATAAAAGAAAAAAAAAAGTCGTTTTAGTGCGAATGGAATCTCAAAACTCATTTTTTATTAATTACTTAGTGGTAACTTTTAATTTGGTCAACCTTTGTAGTGGCACTACATCGTTTGTATTGTGTTAAGAAAAAAGAGTCAATTATCATTGACCAGTTTTATGATAGAAAAATGAAACAATCAGCAGTATCGAGAAGAATTAAAATAGTAATGGTACAGTAGAGTTTCTGAAATTTTCATTTGAAATCCATATAAATATGACTAACATGGTTTTTTTATGTGTAAAAACTCAGGTTCTTAGTTTTACTTTTATGGTTATTATTTTTTGTTTAAAAATACTTTTATGGTTATTAATTGCTACTTGCTAACGTTGGAGTTTTTAGTAGATAACAACTAGTGGCAGTCCATTAATATTTTTGAGCATGGATTATTTGTTTTAGCGAATTCTGGCTACTTCATTAGTTTTTCAAAGATTATTTGATATATTTAGAAGATATGGAATGGTAAACTGATATACATTATATTTTTATTATATTTTATAATTGACTCGTTTAAATATATGATTTTGTTATATATATATATATATATACGTGTGTGTGATTTGTTAAAATATTTTAGATGTTTTTATATCATTTTAGATATATTCATCGACAATATCATATAATACTCTTTTTTTTTTTTTAAAGTTTAGATATTATGGGTCAAGGTTTCAAGTTTATTAGATACTAGGGTATAACCCGTCCTTCGGGCGGAAATTTTGTTTACGGATTAATATTATTTAAATTAAATATTNTTTTAATGATATATTTTTTATGGTTTTTTTTTATATTTTTGTATGTTTTAATCTATTAAATAACTCTTTAAATTTGTGTATAGAATCATATTGTTTTCTATTAATAAAATGTAACAATAGATAAAGAAAAGAAAAATTCGATATTTATAAAATATTTGTTTTTAATTTTTTTTTGTAGTTAACATATATATAAAGCCTCTAGTAATTACACTGTTAAACCTAAAACCATGACTCTCGGCCTATTTAGCAAATTTCATTGATCACTAAATCCTTGCCCGTATTCTTTATTCGTCGTTGTCCGTTAATATTTTTGATTGCCACATCTCACAACTCTTGGTTTTGTTGTAGATTTATGTACATCTCTCATATTCTCCTGAATCCACTTGCGTCGTCATATTTCTTAATAGTGTAGGTCAGAAATATGTGAAATCGAATCTGATCTAAGTCTCTTTATAGTAATTGTATCTAAAAATGTATCTAGATTCTTCTACAATTTTCCGATAATCTCTAATCGGCAATATGTATGGTTTGTGTTGTTAAAAAACAGTAACACGGAGAGATAAAAGATGTTTGGTAGTTTGTTCTTGCTTCTTAGAGATGATAATAATAATGTATTCTTTGTAGTTAATCTAAATATGATTTTTTGTTTAAGTATTTTTGTTAAATCTTTGATTTATAAAAGAAATGTTTTAATATATATTTGTCAATAGATATTGATATAGAATTTAAATCAGTCAGATTTAGTATAATTTAAAGTTATATAAATAGACTAATGGTTGAGTTTTCAAGATCTTAAAATTTATATATATTTTTGGATGTAGGTGAGTTAGATATTTTTTTTAAAATGCAGTGTTAGCATAAATTGGATATTTTAAACTTTATATATAAAATTTTTTTATATATTTTTGTGTTAGTAGATGTTTATGTTTTTCATTTAAATTGACCAGCTTGAGTATAATTTAAAATTAATAAACAATTTTAAAAGAATATTTTTATTAATTTTATATGAAATATGAATTTT
>KE156523.1:16802-34620 GCA_000411055.1 Leavenworthia alabamica
TATATAATAATTATTTTTATATATTTTAAAATTTTTAAAATTTGTATATAATTATTTTATATTTTATAATATATAATAAGTTATTTCATAAATATTATGTTTTTATTTTATCATATATTTATACAATTATATATTTATTGTTTTATATTTGACCGGTTCAACCGCATCAACCCGCGGTCGACCCAGTTAACCGGTGACTCGGAAGATCATCCGGGTCGGTATCCGGATCGGGTTTAAAAACATTGGTTCTGAGGCCTTTTCATGTTTATTATTTTGATTAATTTCACTTATGTATCACTCACAGACTCACTACCAAACCTTTTATTTATGATCATAGGTTACAGTTTTTAGTACATACTAACATACATATACACATTCTAATTCTTCTTACGTTAAGGTCTTTGAACAGCTTTATCTAAAGAGCTTGTGAAGTCTTAAAGAGTGTCCTTAGTTTAGTTTCCTGGAACTTCCTGTTATGTAGTTGTAGTAGTAGTGCCCATTATTGAACTGCAACTAGGTAAGCTTGAACTTGCAACATGTACACATGGAGGACCAGGAGACTTCTTTCTCTTGGATTCAGGTTCTTCATTCATTGCGAATTCGATGTTGGAGAAGCTAGGCAATCCAAAATCGGGTAAAGGTAGATTACTATCAGTTTTCTCTGTAGCTGCAAAGTGTTGCTCCAAGTACATGCGGATTACCGAGTCATCCTCTATTCGAGGTGAACTTGCCAGAGGCTCAAATGGGAAGTTTGGGCACGGTTCAGGCCAATCATCAAATGTTTTCCCCAAGACTACACTCGAACTTCCCTTTTTGCGCCGTTGTCTGCTTGGTTGTGTTTTGCCTTTCTGAAGTTGTTTGGTTACTACTTCAATGTTCTTCTTCCGCTTTCTAGTGCCACTGATGTTCTTTTCTTGCAGAGTGGTGTTGCTGAGATCCTCTGTAGATGATTTGGCATTAGATTTGTCTAGTACAGAATGTGATTCGGTTTCTCTATGTGGAACGAAGACCGAAGTTCGTGTTTCATCAGCAGTTTCTTGAGCTTTAAGTAGCTCTTCACTATTATCTCCTGGTTCTTGAGTCACTTCACCAACCTTTGATAAGGTACTTATGTGAATCATGTCACTCTCTAAGTCAATGATCTCAATGCTTCTTGTTTCAATTCCTTCTGTCACACTTTTATTCAAATCCTTCTCTACTAAACTCTCACTTGCAGGTTCACAATCTAAGTTGATTTCAACAGTCAAACCCTGGATCTCCCTAGCCTTACCATCACATTCAACCACAACATCATGCAAGTTTTTCTCTTCAAAAGACTCGACTATCTCAGACAAAACATGAGCATTATCTTCTTTAGAAGTCTCAGCTTCTTGAAGTGTGTTGTCACTGTCACTAATCATATCCTCATCTACATAGACAAAAACTATGTATCTTCACTAACCAACAGATAAATTTCTATATACTCTTACTCTTATCGATCTTTTTCGTACACTTACCTTCAAACACACATTGTGTTTTTGCTCGAGACTCGGTTTTATGTATTCGTTCTGGTTGTGACCGTAACTACAATAAACAAAACATAGAATTCTCATCAATACATGTTAGAGAAGAAACATAAACAAACTGAGAAACAAATTCACTTACTGTAGTAGAGGTTATGTAAGGCAAGATCTCCATATCTTCACTGTTTTCGATATGTTCAGTCTCTGAGAAATCTTCTTCTTCCTCTTCAATTACATAAGACTTGTAAAACACACAAAGACAAAATGTATTTGATCAGCTACTACAAACTCTTGACAAGATTTTAAACTATTCATCTTACAATTTGATTACACTCGATTTCGTCTTCTTCACTTGATGATTCCATAGTGTTCTCCTCAGACAAGGCTTTTAACTGCAACAACAAGTCAAAGAAACATTATATATAAAGACAGAATAAAACTAAAGAACTTGAAAGTGTTGTTGGTTGATTCATACATTTGCTTTCTTTCTAAAGATTCCATATTCTTTTTCTTCTAAAATTTTCTCCATTTTTATGTATTCAAGAACACGATCCTTAGTTGAGAACTTTTTACCTGTTCTAAGTTCTGTATATGTCTACAGAAAAAAAAACACTTGTAAGTTTTCATCATCATGCATTGCTTTCATAACTTTCTCAATTGAAAGATGAAAAACACAAAAACACAAGAGTTGTAAGCAGTAGTAGTAGTACCTTAGTTTGACGACCACGTTTTAGAACTGTAGAGTGAACAATCCAACCGACGGGAAGCCAATCCGGTGTAGCATCCGCCGTATTAGTTGGTGGAAGCTGAGGCAACATTTTCCGGTGAGAAGATTCGGACTGTAACAGAGTTATTTTGTGTTTTTTGTCCGGCGATTAAGTTTTGTTACTGTGTGTGTGTCTGAGAACGACACAGAAGTAACTCAACTGATAAAATATCGCTGACGTGGTTTCTCATGTAGGAAACACGTGACAATAATATCTGGAAATTTTACATATTAATCCCTGTAGAATGTATATTATCAATATTAACCCCAAAGCTTTGTGATGTGATATTTGCCTTTTAGTATATAGTTTGAAATAAAATTTTACCGAATTAAAAAGATGGTCAAAGTCAAACGATGGCCTTGCCGTGCCGTGCGTACCCATTTTGTTGACTTGGAAAACTCATAATTACATCACTTTATTATTGTTAATACATTGTTAATTGTTAACCGATATATTTATTTGAAAATAAATTTTAAATTAATATATTGGATAGTGAATAAACATTCCAAGTTTAACAGATTTATTATGAGCTATAATCAAAATTATTAATAATCATACTCGTTATTTAAAATAACTAAAAATAAAGCAAAAATGATATTTTATAATTTTTTAATTATAGCTCTCATTCAAACAAGAAAAAAACAGCTGATAAATATTTTAAACATCAAAAACAAAAATATAAATATGAAAGAAAAAAAATACAAAAGTATATGTACGTGTATATATCTATAAATATAATATATCATATACAAAATAAAAGAAACTAAAAATAACAAGAAATAAAATAAAATAAAATAAAACCCTAAAGATATCATTTATTATGAAGTGGATTAGGACCATTGGGAATTAACCTAGCGGAAGCTCCATAGATCCGATCATACTTCTCACTGGTACTCACATACGATAACATTCTCTCACCGTCAAAACTTAATCGTCGGAACTCCTCCATCGCCGTCCTACTAGGGAGTTTACGGCCATGGATCCCGGAGAAAAGTAAGATTATGACGAATAGAAATGATAATCTTTGGCTCCAAAGTTTCATCTCTTTTGTGTTCTTGACTTAATATTATTTGATGTTAATGAGTTATAAGCTTATGAGTTATGATTTATATTAATTACGTGATTGAGACATAAACTTGTAAGAAAAGGAAACAAACAAAACTCTTCTCGAGTCTTGTAGTTTTATTATATGAAAAGACGAAACTAACCTTTCCTTTGACTAAAAACGTATTATACTTGTTATGTATATAATTGATGTAACAGTGAAGGTATTTAATATTTATAAAATATATTTTATTTTAATATTTAAAGAAGATTCTACGTTGAATATTGGGTTTTACAATACGTTTTTAAGTTGAAAAATTTGTATAGCTTTAAATTTATATGTATATATACAAAATAAGTTGGAAAATTATCATAGGGGTGTTTTTGTAAATTACTCAATTAGCTCGGATGGAGTGCTAGCGTGGGTTACTCCGATCCGTCAATGATAATACCGTTGACTTTTAAATAAATATTTGTCTTGCATTGATAATTATTTATACGTTACCATATAATTATAATTATATCAGTTATAATTGAAATTTTTAAACGATAATTAACAGAATTAAGATATATATTAACCAATCGAGTATATAGTAATATAAGTTAAAAATGTTAATAAATAACTAATATATACATGACAATTTAAGCTCGTTAGCTCATCTTTCTTAATAATTCCTAACATTTTTTTTTCTAATTAATAAACGTAAATAAATAAGACAAAAATGATATTATATTATATTAAAAATATGCATTAAAATTCTAAAATAACATTATTTTATTTACAAGATTTTATATAAATAAGTGCAATCAAAGCGTGTCATGTCAATCGTGACAGTTTGGCTCATTAACCAACACATTAAATATTCAATGTTAATACATTTAACCAACTAAACCGGTTCGGTTTATTTCCGAATTGGAATACCAGAAATACCTTTAAGACCCATTTTAACCGCAGTTCTACGAAACAAAGGAGGTGGTTTCTCTAAACCAATAGAATAACAAAACCGGTTAGCTAAATCAGCTAATGTTGTTTTATCTCTACCGGTTTCCCTAACCGAATTGTAATAACCAAGCCAAGCATGATACGCTGCTTCTTTAATACTTGTATCAATCTTAGCCATTGATTGATCAACCTCAAGTTTAACTCTTGAATCAAGATCTGGAACTTGAATTGATTCAAGAGGCAAATCTTTAAGTTGATCAAGAAAATATCTTTCCCATGGAGCTATCAAAAGCAATCCTTGACCTTCTTTGCCTTCTCTCCCAGTTCTACCAAGCCTATGTATATACTGTTCTCTATCACTAGGTAGACCAACCTAATCCAACAATGTAGTCATCTCTGTTAAATAACCAATAAGAGATTGTTCTTTGTTATGAACAAATGTGTTGATGTTGTTACCTGGATAACTAAAGTAACATCTGGATAGTTCATTCCACGAGCTGATACATCAGATGTGATAAGAATCAGTCTTTTTGATTCTTTAAACTCGTCTGATACACGTGTTCTGTGTAGCTGAGGTTTTCTAGCGTGAATCTCTCTAACGTTTAGTTTCATTTCTCGGAGAAGAGTATACATAAGTGATGTTACCATACCAGTTGAGCAGAAGACTATTATCTACGAGTATGAAATTGAATAGTTCAGAAAATTATAAGAAAGATCTGTTTTTATAAGTTTGATTTTACCTTATAATCAACTGTGTTGTTGATGTGTTCTTTTAATAGATGAGGAACTAAGTAGAAATGAGATTCATGTGGAGCAATGATACAAGATTGCTTCACCTGAGTAACCAAAGCATTGGACTTAGCTAACACATCATTACAAGAATCAAGCTTTTATGTTTACCTTATCATGAGTTTCTACACAACCAAGACCAATTGTGTCGATGTAAGAATGGTCTCTTTTCAAAACAAGCTGTGATACTCGACGAACCTGCATTAAACCATGTTTTTTTCGGATTGGATTCTGTGATAAAGGAAGTTTATATAGCCATTGTAGACATACCTCTTTTGGTATGGTTGCAGAGAAGAGAAGAGATTGTCTTTGACGAGGCAAACAATCTATGATTTTTTCGATATCTCTTCTGAATCCTAAGTCTAGTAAAAGATCAGCTTCATCAACTATAAACAATTTCAGAGCCATCAAACGTGATGTTAAGCCAGACTTATTCTCTATATGATCCAAAAGTCTTCCTGGAGTTGCAATTAGGATCTAACAAAATGTGCCGAAAGAAAAAAAGAAGATTTATACAACAGCTAGAAATATAAACAATGAATAAGGATTGGTTTAAACCTGGCATGGCTCAGATTCTAGACGTTGTTGATCAAGTTTGAAGCGAGTACCGCCAATTAGAGTTTGAACACCGATCCCGTCGTGGTATTTGAGTAAGGACTTGCCCTCTGCAGCTATCTGGCTTGCAAGTTCTCTTGTGGGACAGAGGATAAGAGCGAAAATCGGAGGAACTCTGTGAATGTTGTTACCATTGTTCATAGCTTTAAGAACTGTTTCAATTGCAGGAAGCTGTTCTTTTTTAATTTAAGAGAGTTATCTAAAGAAGCAACAAAAGCTAATGCCTATGATATTGAGGTAAGGGATTGTACAATACCAAGAAAGCCATGCTTTTTCCCGTCCCGGTTTTGGCTTTGACTAATGCATCTTTACCTGCTTTACATAAACCATAAACCTTTGTCAAATGCTAATTCACTGAACACTCAAGAAGAAGAAGACATACCATCGAGGCACTCTGAGAGAGTAGCATCTTGTACTCTAGTCATCTTAACAATACCAGATGCTGCAAGCGCCTTTAGAGTCAAAGGAGATAAACTAGACTCATCAAATCTACAACCATTACATAAGAGGAATAAAGCTCATCATCAAGATCTAAACTTGACATTTCAAAAACCTTATTAACCATACCTTTTCGCACTGTAAATCGAATCACTAGGCTCTTGGATCTCCACCATTACATTATCCACAGATTTTCTTCTACTTAAATCTTCTCTGACTGTATTAATATCCAAAGGAGGATAAAGCTCTTCATCAGTGACATTACGATGAACTCTTTTCGTCAGTTTAATATCATGGTTCCCTAACGAAGCACTGCTTCCTGTTTTCCTCAAATCCATCCAACCTTTCATCTTACCCTCTTCACCTTCTTCCTCAGAATCCTCTTCAGTTGAACTATCATTCTTCCTAAACTTCCTTGGACGACTAAACATACCTTTGTTCCTTAAAGCTCCAACGACATTACTCGAACTCTTCACTTTCTCCTTTTTACCAGCAAATTTAGGAGCAAAAGGGCTCAAAGTATCTAACTTTTTCACATCAAAGTTATCTCCTTCATCACAAGAACTCTCATTTCTCTTAAACCTACCTCTACTCATACTCGAAAAACCTCTACTACTACTAGAACCAAAAACTCGATTATTACCCAGTGAACCACATACCTCAGAACCAAATCCCCTCATAGAAGCAGAATCAATCGAATTCGACCCTTGATTCGATTTCTTAACAGGCCCATCATCTTCATTCCACAAATCCTCAGCTCCAGCTTTCATAAACCTATCAGCTAAAGACTTGATATGTTCTTTAGGACTCATTGGTCCATGACTATGATGACTTGTCTTCTTATTTTTTTCGTTTGAATCTGAAGTTGCCCACATTTTGGCTCGGATCTCAGTTCGGATTCGAGCTTCGTAAAGCTGTTTCTCTTGATCTAAGAGCTTGTTCTCTTTCTCTCTAGCTTTCTTCTCATGCATTCGTTTCCATTGCCACTTGTTCAGCCCTCCAGGAAAGGTTCTCGGACCACCACCCATGTTTCGAGTGAAGATTTGACTCCATAAATACCCTCTGATGGATCCAGATCCTTCCCTGAGAATTGATGAGTACATTTTCTGATCACTCTGTTTTTTTAGGGTTTAAGCTAATAATGAAACTATCGAAATAGCGTTTTCTCCTGAGGTTTTAGGTTTTGAGGTAGTCCGGTTCAATTTTTATCAAATCTTGGTACGCAAATTGAACCGGGTTTATATTCTATAATCGCAATCATAATCCTTGTTAAAAATAAATCCCGGTTTGATTAGCCTTTCATATCAAATAGAGCCGGTAAACCTACAATTGTTTGATATCAAATCCGGTTTGATTAACCCTTTGAAATCCGGTTTGATTTTCAAGAACAATTAAATTGAACCAATAGAATCCATAAAAAAAGGCCCATTATTAGCCCAGTAGAATATTCTCTGTTTTAATTTCTTCTGTTTCAATAACTGACAGAGTAAAAAAAAGAATGAAGAGAACTTGTGATTCTACTACAACTCCATAGAATCATATGAACAATGTTTGAACATGGCTTCAATCTCTAAGCTTTAGATCTGTAACTAGAAGCATTTCTTCTTGCACAACATCCAACAAAGTAAACCATTGACTGTTCATAATTTCAACAAACAAATCAGTTCTCACAAGAACATAACAAACCAATCTTTTACATAAAGCTTAGAACTTACCAAGACAACAAACAAAACCACATTGAAGATTGCAACAAGTCTCCACTCAGTTTTCATATACTGAGCTACTCCAGCTCTGCAGTTACAAAGACTAATTAGTTTCATCTGAAAAAAATGAATGAGACATAAAGAGGATTAAGTTGATATAGTTCTACTTGCAAGAATCACAATTGTAACACTTGATGGTCTTCAAATTCTTGTAAACCTTACAATCTTTATTAGAACTTATTGAATGAAAACTCAAGTCATAATATGAAGCATTCACACCAGGATAACCACACCTTCACATAGAAACAACATCTCAAGAATAGTATAAATTCAAAAACAATCATCAAATAAAACAAAGAAGAGACAATAATACTCAGATGGTGGTTGACAACATCCAGCTTCTATTGGAGTTAACTCTGCAGATTTCATTTGTTTCATTGTCTGTAATAGTAGAATCAAGAACATTTCAGTGACTAATAAGTGTTCGCACTCGCATGTTCTTGGTAATATATTGATACTAGACCTTGTACTTCTTGGAAAGCTTTCTACATTGCTCAGATTTAACAAGACAACTCTTTAGTTTTTTCCAGTGATTAGTGTTGTTAAGCTGAAAACATAGACGAGAATTAGACGAATACATAACTTATTAGACCATGATGTAATTATATATATACCTGTTTTAGAAACCAGGAGCTGTAGTCATTAAGCTTATACTCCTTGTACCTTATTAATAGACAAAGAAAGATTCAAGATTTACGCATTTCGAATAAGGTATATGAGAATAGATTACACATACCTTAAACCAGGGTTCGTATGGCCGGATCCATTGTTTGTTACAATGAACCTGTAAACATAGAACAATGCCTGAGAATTTGAGTGTGTGTTCTTGAATAAGATTTAGGACAATGAGACTTACGCTAATACTGTAAAGACAAGAATCGCAATCAAAACGATCAAGAGAACAAAAAGATACTTCAAAGTTGAATCATTATGTTATGGAAGATCCAAAATCTAAACTTGTTTTTAACAAAAGACAGAACATGTTTAAGGTAAAGGATACAATCCAAAGAAGTGCTACACTTCTCTTACACGCACCAAGAAACCCAATAATGGATCTGAAATTGAAAAAAGATTAAATCATATAACATTTCATGAATAATAAGCTTAAAATGTAAGTGTAAAACTCACATAAAGAAGATGAAACCACCAAGAGCTATAACTGGAAATGTAAGTGATCTTCTACATCCATCATTGTGTGTACTCATCCACACTCCAAATATTATCACTGCTACAGCTAATAGCTTCACCAAACAAAAATAATGTAACACAAAGACAACACCATTAAAAGATCTATCTAAGCTTTCACAACTCAAGTAATTGAATTCACTAGACAGAACCATACAGAAACCCAAATTCTAATTCAACAAACTAAATTCATTAAAGAGAAACTAAATGAAGAAGAAGAAGAGATTTAAGCTCACCATTGTAAGAAGATTAACCCATCTGATAACGAAAGTGCTTGTGCCCATACCCATTGTTCAAAGTTTCTTAATTTATAAAAAAGAGTTAAAGTTAAATACAAAGATGAAAATTTTGGCTATGGCTTCTTCTACAAAATGGGTCAGTGAGAATTTAAACTCCTCTCATCTCATGGAGCTCTGTATTTAATTACAAAGAAGAAGAAGAAGAACTAAAATGGCTTTGAGGGTGTTTTCGTCAATAAAATAAACAGCTCATGCTTTTAGTTTCAGTTATCGATAATGAGGTTTAAGAACAGACACGACACGACATAGGATTAAGTTAAGACCAATCAAGATAAAGGTCAACGTATACGTTTGACTCGTGCTCTGCCTAAACCACTCTTGCTTATTCGTTGTTTCATTCTTTTCATAAAATGTCTGAATTCGAAATTTTATTATTATATTACTAAATTCGAATGCGTATTACTTTTACAGACCATGAATTAAACTAAAAAATAGTTTAAAAACAAAAATTTTGCTTGATGATAATAGTAATATTCCATTACACAAACAAGGTACAAAGATAAGACAAGAACTGTGTTTGAATCATTCTAACTAAGATATGTCAGCACGATCAAGCATATCAATGAGAGTCATCTTCCTAGGAAACCTAGGAGGAAGTCTCAAGATCAAAGCATCTTCAATCTCAATAGGTAAATGAGTAGCAACAATCACAATCCCTCCTTTTTTTCTATGTTCTGATATAATAAACTCAAGTAATCTAACTCCTTCATCATCTAATGCAACTGATGGTTCATCTAAAAGCCAAATCGGTCTATCGATAGCTAGTAATCTAGCAAGTTGTAATCTTTTCCTTTGACCCATTGATAACATTCTTGATTTCTCTTTAATCAATCTTCCTAAACCCATTAGTTCTAATGCAGGTTTAGCTTTACCGATTTTGTTTTCGAGAAGTTCAAACCATTGAACATTGTCTAGGACTGTGAATCTTTCTTTGATTGCATCTTTTAATGAGATCCAATTGAGTTGAAGTTTGTATTGTTGGAAGATACCTGATTGTGTTATGTCATGACCGTTCCAAAGGATTTCTCCAGCTGATGGTTTTGAGAATCCAGCTAACATTCTTAAGAATGTTGATTTACCTGATCCATTGGTTCCTGTTAAGATAAGTGCACCACCATCATGGAGAGATACATTTACATGTCTTAGGATTTGTTGTGCGTTTCTCATACATGAGACGTTTTGAAGAAGAAGACGAGGGGTTTGAGGTCTTCGGATAAACATCTGAAGAAAACATAGCAAGCCATTAAAGAGGATGAGAACAATGAGTGTTAAATCAATGTATGAAGAAGCAGAACACTGAGTGTATGAATTGTGTTAGCTTAAGATCAAAGAACACTGAGTGATAAATACATGTAAAAAGCTTATGAAACAATCTGAATTTAGAGAAAACAAAAACAGACACACTTAAGTATTTACTGAGCAAAGTTTGGATTTTTATTATCTGTGGAATAGAAAAGTTTGTTTATTTTCAATGCAACTAATGATCAAAGATAAAACCCATATTCCTAAGTAATCTCCAGATCTATTAAAGCAATTTTTTAAACCTAAAAGGATCATTTTTCAAATTTGATAGAGCAAAATCTCTACAACACAATCAATGGGGGAAAATATTAAGATCTGAATCACTAAACAGTGCGATTGAAAAAAATCAACTTAAGAAAGCTGGGTTGCTTACCGAGAAGCGTCGTAAGGAGATGAAGATGATGACTCTGTAACTCTTTAGTGAGAGAGAGAAAGAGAAGACGAGAATAGAGAGAGCTGAGATAATATTATTGTTTTGTTATATTAAAATAAATCCGATTTACATTAAACCAAGCGATAACCGACCGGATTGCTTCTAAACCAAACCGAACAGCTACTAAATTTTCATAGCAATTTATGGGCTTTTTAGGGACTCTTAATGGGCTTTTTAGGGACAAAACACAAATTTTTTACTACCTGGTTCTTCTTCTTGTCTGCAATTACTATTTATTATATTTTAGTATTAATAAATCATTGATCAAAACACACACAGAAGAAATAAAATACAATAAGCAAAAGACTTTACAAAGGCTTCTGCTATATAATATTTCTTTATCAGAATTATTATTATTGTCTTTGTATCACACTCTCAAGTAGTAGTGGCTTGAGCTTTCTCAACACTTGCTCTCAAAAGAGATATGACTTCTCCTGGCTCTGGAGCTCCAAACACTGAACTTCCAGCAACTATACAATTGGCTCCAGCTACAGCTGCTACATCGATTGTTGAAGGACCTAAGCCACCATCAACCTTATCCATAAACCCACACATACTCAGTTTAAGGAAAAGATCAGAGATGTTTGTAAAATGAGAAGCCTTACCTCAATATCAAGTGTTGGATACTTCTGCCTCAATGCTCGAACCTATCCACAAGAATATCACAAACTAAGGCTACGACGACTCATACAAGGCACGATGATTAGGGAGAGGATAGAGTTAAAGAACGAATATAACCTTGTCCATTGTGTTATGCATAAACTTCTGACCTCCAAATCCAGGTTCAACAGTCATTACAAGAACCATTTCAACAGGAGTTGTTCCTTCAACCTGATAACAAACACACTCGATCATCATATTCTAGAACAGAAGAAAAGATTGAAAAATTCATCATACCAAAGGATAAACTTGTTCAACAGGTGTTCCAGGCTTTAATGCTACACCTGGCCTCATCCCGGATGACTTAATCTTACTCACAAGTTCTTGCCAGTTATCTTCAAATAACCAATAACACAAAGTACTAGTCAATAGATCCATCATTCACATGACACAAAAATTGGAAAAGATGTTTGTTTCTCTAATACCTTTAGCCACCTCAATGTGGAATGTGAAACCAGATGCACCAGCTTTAGCCATTGGTTCAACGTAATCCATTGGGTTAGTCACCATTAAGTGACAATCAAGATATGCACTGTAACAAAGACAAGGATCAGGTCACTTGAACAATGTCATGCATATAAATTCAAAGGTAAGGAGTGAGTTAGATTACTTTGTGTGTTTTCTCAAACTCTCAATGACAGGAGCACCAATCGTTAGATTCGGAACAAAATGCCTAACCAAGTAACATATATATATTTATACCAAAGCCTGATGATAATAATTCATAGGTTAAACACAGCTCAAAGCAATAAACTTTACCCATCCTGCAAAAAATGAAATAACCAGAGTAAGTAGCATATAACATCATGAGCTTTTCTAAGAGAAATCTTCTCGGTTCCATTCGAAGAACCGTCTAATCGATACCGATCAATAATACTTCTTAACTCATTCACAGCATCTAAATACAGATTAACCAAAATTCCAAATCATAGATTCATCAAGTCATAATCTTCTCACTAACAACATTAAGCCTTTGTTTAGTCTCATCTTTATAATCAGAGATCACTACATGAGACAACTCTAATAAGAGAATCCCCAAAACCTTATTAGCATTTTTAGTTAAGTCTTTCATAAGCTAGCAGCTACAATCAAATTCTCTTCTCCATCTACCTCAGACTCATTCATCTCAACACAATCAGCAAATAAGCTTGTCTAAAACTCTAAAACAAACTTCAAAAGCTCTAATTTTGATGACTAAAGAACTCATTCAAAAAACCCAGAAACTGGAAAAATCAGAATCACATGGAAGGTTGAAACTTTGGGTTTAGAACTTAGAAAATTTGGACCTTGTTAACAAAATCTAGTGAAAGACTGAGATTGGTGAAGAAAATTTTCTCTTTAACAAAACGATGAAATTTAAAATTTAGATTGGGTCGTTCGTTACCATAATGTCCATGTGAAGCCAGTTGGCTCCTAAATCGATCATCCGCTTAGCTTCCGCCGCTAGATTTGCGAAATCTGAAGAAAGCATCGACGGAGCTATTTTTGGCAATACTCCCATCTTCTTCTTCAGCTGATTTCAACGACTATAGTGGTAAGAGAAAGGATCTGTGTTAGGTGAGCGAGTTCAGATGAACGGAGAAATATAAGAAAAAGTGACTAATGGCAGTTGGGTCAACCCGTTAACCCGAATCTTAACCCATGATTCGATTTGACCAAATTTTTATGCTTGATGACGTGGCATCAAAATACTCAATGGACCAAAGCTAAAATAAAGAAGCAAACGAACATTATAATATAATATATTTAAAGGCAATTTTTAAAAATATTACCAAAATAATTTTAATTTTTACAAATATTATTAAAATTAATTTAATATAAAATTAATATTTAATAATTCAATTAAATTAAAAATTAAATTATATTTTTTGAAAATTACACAACACCCAAAGAATAAATATTAAACTCAACCACTAAATATTCTATTCAAATAATAATAAATTAAACTCAACCATTAAATACTCAACTCTAACATATGATTTTAATAAAAAAATAATATTTATATCTAATTAAATAAAATAATGTAATTTTATCACAAAAATTATAAATGATGGTATTAGAATAGATTACTCTATATTTAATACGATTCTTGATTCAAGTGTTGTAACATTAGAACCATTTTTTAATTTTAATCACTAGATTATCCATCTATTTTAAATCGAAATTAAAGGTTTATAAATTGAGCATTAATTACATGAATCATAGATAGAGAGAGTCATATTACATAATTACATAAACATAAATGATACTTATAATTACATTATATTGTTTGGATATATATTTTCTTTATTATTTTTACATTAACAAATAAAGGCCCAATAGATGATTTTATGGGCCTAGGATTGACCCATTAAAGGTAGACAAATGTATTAGAAACATCCACATGGTTTGGTATTAGGTGGATATGCATTTGGAGTTGTACTTAGCTTCTCACTTAGTTTTTTCACTTTAATAGATTCTTGTCTTTTTTGTTTCTCTATTTTTTCTCTTTTTGCTTCTGCAATCTTCTCAATTTCTGGTATTTTTTTCTTGAATTTTTTTGAGAAGTCAGCTTTCTCCACTTCTAAATTCTCCTGCAAAAAAAAAAAAAAAAAAAATTTAAAAAATGGTCTCATTTTTTTATTTACATTGTTTTCTAAAAATGATTTATTTATATTTCACTATAAACAATTTTACATAATATTGAATAGTTAAAGTTCTATGTATAATATACCTCTATTTTTTTCAAATCTAATTCTAGAGATGTCTTCATGTTGTTCTCCCATGCTTCAATGGAGCAAAGTTCTTTGTAAGCCCTAGTATTCAAAAAAAATATAAATAATATATATATATATATATTAGAATATAATTTTATTTGTGCTAAAATTTTGCCATTAATTTGAATGCAAAAAAATATTGATTTTTATTATGGTTCTTACCTCATTATAACAATGGATTATGTGTCAATTAATGTGTGTATATATATAATATTAGGGCAAATCTTACTTTTTTTAAAAAATATTCTTACATGGTTTGAGCTTAAATCTTACTTGATTTTTTAATATTTTTAAATATTTTTAAATATTTTTTAAATATTTTTTAAATATTTTTAAATATTTTAAATATTTTTTAATATTTTTTAAATATTTNTATTTTCTAAATATTTAAAATATTTTTAAATATATAATATTAGGGCAAATCTTACTTGGTTTGAGCTTTTGCTTTCTCGTTCTCTTCCCATGCATTTATCAACGCAAGCCTCTTCTCTTTCTCTATCTCAACAAGTTTTTCATCTATATACCAAATAATTTTAAAAAATTAAAATAATCGAATATTAGTAAATCATAATATTATTGAATGAAAAGGAAACTAGATAGGTCGTTGAGTGATGAAGCCTCTCTCTTGTTTATTACTTGTTCACACTTATTTTTTTAGTATAAAATTTATATACAAGAAAAAACTTGTTTATTAATATGTCATGTGTGTAACATAAGAGGCCAAAAATGATATTACCTTGTTCATATAATGAAGAATCATCATTCTTGACTTGTTTATTTTGTTCCATGTTGTGTTATTAGTATACCTTTTAAAGATTAACTAAAGCCTTGAAGAAGTGGTTCTTATAGGTTTGATGATGAGTACTGAGTCAGGTGTGAGAGTTTTAAGTTTGAATTTGATCAATGTATATATAGATGCTATAAATATAATAAAATATATGTATATTAACATTAATATTTTACTCCAAGAAATGAGTTGGGTTATGGTGGTTGGTGAAAGAAAACATTTCTCATTAATTTATATATTTATAAAAGGGTACTTAAAGGAAGCTCCAAGTATTGAATAAATTAAATGACTTAATTAGTAATTTATAAATGAATCTAAGTTTTGTATATAAATTAGGTTAAGATTTAAAATTGAAGTTAATTATATATAAAATATGTTTGACCAAATAATAGTCAGAAATAAACTAATGTCGCCAGCTATATTTAAAAATATATATGTATATATATGCAACTATAAAGTTTTATAATTTTAAATATATATGAATCAATGGTATTTGCTAATATTCTTCTTTTTTTATAAAATACTTTTATGTATATTAACTAATCTAAGCATTATTTTTTAGTATTAAACTCTATACAAACATTTTTATGTTAAATATAAGATATTCTTAATGGAATTATATGTAACAATTTTTTTTAAAAAATTCTCTTTGTTGTGTGTTATTTTCTTATATAGAATCGTCTCTCTTTTTTCTTTATCAAATCATTAGATAAAAGTTATAAGATGATCACGTTTTCTTCTTTTATTTTCTTGATATGATATGATGAGATTTTATATATATATATATATCTTTAGTTTTTCAAGATTCCAAGATGCTATCATAATGTTGAACATAACAAAACTGTCAAAGCATAAAAGCTAAAGAAAAAAAAAAGAGAAAAGAAACTCACTTTCATGTGACCAACGATGATCACTAGGATAGCTTAAACTAATTTAATTATCCATATTGTTCTAATTAATCAAAATCTTCAATTTATTTTGGATGTATTTTACTATGAAATGTAAAAAAAAATCAAATAAATGTGTATATATATATATATATGGTAATTTCAATTATGTGAGAATTATATATACATTACTACGTTATGATCACTTGAGCTTATAAAGGGACAAGGTCACTCTTATACTATCACATGTTCAAAGGGAGACAAAGCATAAAAAGAATTTAAAAAAATAATAATCTTGAGACTAAAATTTATATACTTATCGTATTTCTCAAGCTATCACCTAAAGATATAATTTAGTTATTTTTCTTTTTGTATAATATAATCAAGACTTTATATATTTTTGCTTTTCCTTTTTTAATATTTATTTCTTCACTCATTTTTATCTTATTTTAGTATATAGGCATTTATAGATTAAATACTATATTTTAATATTAATATTATTCAGATTAAGACATAATATTCTACTTGATATCTTGATAGATATGCATACTATTATATATGGTTACATTCAATGGTAAGCTTATAAATTTTTATATGGGATTAAAACATAACTAAAAGTGAAGAAAATTCTATTTTTATGAATAGAAAACAACAAATACAGATAAAATTAATAAATTTAAACTAAATTTTTTTTTATATTTAAATTATTTTTGGTAACGTGACCCCATCACACATGTGCTTCTTATTCTTCTTATACAGAGTAACAGAGCCATCATTGTCTATTATCTATTAAAAGATCAGAAAACTTAAAAAAAAATATAATCTAATATTATAGCATATTATTATGAAACATATGGTAAAATAGATTATAAAAATAGAAAATATGGAGGATATAAATTTTGTTCAACACCTAAATTCTTTTTCTTATTACTTTATGCAAAATAACATTAAATATTATTACAATTTAATTTAAGACTAAACTTGTGAGCTAGTATGTCAGAGTCACAGCGAGGATAGGGCAAGACATGTTTAGATATGTTTGTACTTTTCCAGAAGTTAGGTTGGAGGTTGAGACTGCTTACGTTACTTTTTATTACCCTAATATGGAATTATTACGATAATATATATAAATATAAACAAATCATTGTTTATAAATGAAATGTTGTAAAAGTTTTACATCATTTTCTCAAAATTAAATTATATGAAAGCATACTAAATTAATTATATGAGAAACCTCATTGTTTTAATAAAGAAAATTCTCTTTAATATCACTAAATTTAGTTTATATTCCATAAATACTATTAAAATTGATTTAAGACAAAATTACTATTTAATAATTTAATTTAATTAAAAATTAAACTTTATTTTAAAAAAATTATATAAATTCTAAACAATACATACTAAACTCAAATACTATATATTAAACTCTAATCTTAAATACTAAATTCTAATCTCTAAATCAAAATTTTAAATCCTAAATAATAAATACTAAACTCAAACACTAAATACTAAAATCTAATCATAAATACTAAACCCTAACCTCTAAATAATAAATACTAAACCCAAACATTAAATAAAAAATTATACTTTTAAAAGAAAATTTATAATTTTTAATAAAAATATATTGTTAATAAAAAATGGTATTTTT
>KE156523.1:34892-45766 GCA_000411055.1 Leavenworthia alabamica
ATATATATATTTTTTATTTTATATTGTGAAATAACCTATTGGCATTATACCATTATTGATTATAAATTTTTTATTAAAGAAATGATTATTGATTACAATAAAAAAAATTAATAACTGCATAACTAAAAATGTTATTTTAAAGCAAAATTTATCAACTATTGCATCAATATAATATAACGATCTATTATTATTATTATTATTATTATTATTATTATTATTATTATTATTATATTCATGTTTTTTACATTTTAACAGCAAAATAGAAAAAAATAATAATAAATTAGTTTAACATAGTTGAAATCTGATATATTAATTTATACTCAAAATAGTACATAAGTTTCCACATATTTTTCTTTGATTTAAAGAATCCATTTACTGATTCGTTGAGAAATAACTTTTGCTAAGCAATAAATTTTGGTTACAACATCATTTTCAACTTTATTTCTAAGTTAAATTAATGTTTTTGGAGTATTCAATGCATTAATTCAAATGCATTAACTCAAAAATTTATGAACAATAAACAAAAATAAATTTTGTTCTTAAAACCAAAAAAAAAAAAATTGTTTGCAAAAAGATTAATTTGTCTATTCATTTGCAACTATTTTATAGTAAAATTTTATTAGTCACCTGAATATATTTTTCATTTCACTATGAAAATTTAAAAAAAAAAAAAACTATGTTTTTCAAAGAGTAAGATATGTATGTAAAATTGGATATTTTTATTTAATCTACTTTTATTTTATTTTACTCAAAATAGAACAATATTTAACACTAATAAATGAATTATGTTTTTTATTGTTAAATAATTTTTGGATTATGAAATAAATTATGGACCTAATATTTTTATTACCACAAAAGCTTTTCCTATACGATAACAAAAAAATTATTTTAATTAAAAAGAAAATGTAAACTATTAATTAATTAATAAAAAACATATCGTACTTTAACTTTTGTTAATTGTTTATTTATTTATCTCACATCTCTTTAGATCTACTTACTTTTTTTATTGTTTTGTCTTATTTATATAAAATCCTCCGCTCAAGCTTAACGTTAGCTTCTTCTTCTCCTTCATCTCTGAGTCTAACTCGTTCCGATCAACTGAGTCAAGTCACTCGGAAGATCAAATTTAAATATCTCTAAGCTGATCATCTCCTCTACATTATACACTAAATGAGTGATGTAATGGCTAGCTAGTTTAAAGCAACGGTGAGTATCTATATCTCTGTTTCGCCGGCGATCAAAGAGGTGGTCCGGTGGAGATGTTTAAGTCAGCGAGATGGCGAAGTGAGAAGAACAGAATCAAAGTTGTTTTCAGATTGAAGTTTCATGCTACTCAGGTTTTAAAACTTGTTTTTATTTTTATAAAAACAATATATTGTTTTTATAAATAATATTTTATTAATGTTTTATAACTATTTTTTTGTTTCTTCATCAGTTGGAGATTTTTATTTATTTTGGATTTATTAGATTTTGTTACATTATTGCATAGAATTTTAAATTTCAAAAATGAAAAAAAAACAAGGCCAATTTTATTAAATATCACCAAATTAAATTTAATTTCTACAAATATCATTAAAACTAAGACAAAAATATTATTTAATAATTCAATTGAATTAAAAATTAGATTATATTTTGGAGAAGTTATATAAAACTCTAACAATAAATATTAAACCTAATCACTAAAGACTCAACCTAAACAATAAAAAAATAAATACAACCACTAAATATTCAGTTTTAATATTAAATTAAAAATATAATTTTAATTAATATGATATTCATGTCTAATTAAAAATAATAATATAATTTTGTCAAATAAATTATATAAAATAATGGTATTAAAAGAAATTAATCAAAAAATAATTCAGGATATAGAATTTGGAATTTGTTACATATACTTAATAAATAATAATAATCTTTTATTTTATTTAATATGTTAATGTAGGCATATGAGTACAATAGAGAAGGATTAACACTATCACTTGTTCCCGGAGATATTGGAAAACCAACGGCGAAATCAGAGAAAGCTTTGGTTAACGATGGACATTGCAATTGGAATATTCCGGTTTACGAAACTGTTAAATTTCTCAAAGATGTTAAAACTGGCAAAGTTAACCAAAGAATTTACCATTTCATTGTTTCAACTACTGTGAGTTAAATTAAAGATATGATATGGTAAATAATTTTATTTTATTTTTTATAAATTATTTTTTTTTTGGTCAGGGATCAATAAGAGATGGTTTGGTTGGAGAAACATCAATTGATTTTGGTGATTATGTAGATTTAACCAAAACGTGTAACGTTTGTCTTCCATTACAGAACTCAAACTCAAACTCAAAAACATTGTTGCATGTTAGCTTTCTTCTTCTCTTGTCTTTTCTATTTAATGTTTTGTCATGAACAGACATTAAAAGCTCATTACATCTCAGTTTTTTTTGTCTTTTTTCAGGTATCAATACAAAGACAACTAGAGTTTGATGATCATCTGAGTTCTTGTAATGTAGATGAAGGTGAGAATCTGGAGAACATGTCACAATGTCAAGATTTGAAGTCACATTTCAATGATGATGATGCAAATGAATCTAATAAGGTACTTGATTAGATTCTCTGGTTATACATAACTCAATGAGATTGATCTTAACTTGTATTGTCTATTGTCTTTGTAGGAACTAAGACAAAGAGCATCTATAGAATCTGATACAACAATGTCAAGTTCTGAAACTGTCATGGAACCAAACACTCCTGAAGTTGTTACTAAGTCTTTAAACCATCCCATTAAGCAACTTCACTTAGCCAAGAGTTTATTTGAAGAGCCTCGTGTATCCGAATCCGAATGGTCAGGAAGTACTGATGACTCAACCAATAGTTCAAGTGAGGTTGAGGTAGAGAAGCTTAAAACTGAGATTGTTGGTTTGACTAGACAAGTTGATCTTTCGCAGTTGGAGTTACATAGTTTGCGAAAACAAGTTGTTAAAGAAACTAAAAGAAGTCAAGATCTTCTAAGAGAAGTGAATAGCTTGAAGGAAGAGAAAGGAGAGACTAAGTTGAAGAAGAGGTTACAGTTTGATGGAAGAGATCCATGGATTCTTTTGGAAGAAACTAGAGAAGAACTTGATTATGAGAAGGATCGGAATTTTAATATTAGGTTACAACTTCAGAAGACTCAAGAATCAAACTCTGAGTTGATTCTTGCTGTTCAAGATCTTGAAGCAATGCTAGAGGAAAAGAGTAAACAAGGAGCTGAGCTTAAGGAGTCAAGAAGAAGTGAGATAGATGAAGATGAGGATCATAAGATTACAGATCTTTATAATGAGATTGAGATTTATAAACGTGAGAAAGATGAGCTTGAGATACAGATTGAACAACTTGCTTTGGATTATGAGATACTCAAACAAGAGAATCATGATATCTCATATAAGTTAGAGCAGAGCCAGTTTCAAGAACAGTTGAAGATACAATATGAATGTTCATCTTCACTTGTTGATGTGACAGAGCTTGAGAACCAAGTTGAGAGTCTTGAATCTGAGTTAAAGAAACAAGCTGAAGAGTTTTCTAAGTCTTTGTCTCGGATTAAGGATCTTGAAACACAAGTAGAGAACTTAGAAGAAGAGTTTGAGAAACAAGCTCAAGTGTTTGAAGCAGACATTGATGTTGTTACAAGAAGTAAAGTGGAACAAGAACAAAGAGCTATAGAAGCTGAAGAAGACTTGAGGAAAACGCGATGTAGAAATGCTAATGTAGCTGGAAAACTTCAAGATGAATTCAAGAAACTATCTGAGCAGATGGATTCAATGTTTAGATCAAATGAGAAAATGGCTATGAAAGCTATGAATGAAGCTAATGAATTACGAATGCAGAAACATAAACTTGAAGAGATGCTCAAGAACGCGAACAATGAGTATGAAGCAAAGCTCAATGAGCTTTCTGAGAAGCTGAGTTTCAAAACAAGTGAGATGGAGAAAATGTTAGAGAATCTTGATGAGAGATCCAATGATATAGAGACTCAGAAGAATGAGATTGAGAATCTGAAAAAAGACAAAAGTAGTCTTATCTTACAAGAACAGAACCTAAGAGTTGAGTTAGAGTGTTTAACAGAGGAGTTGAAGGCAGTGAAGCTTGTCAAGGATGAAAAAGAAACAACAATTACACTCTTACAAACAGAGCTAGAAACCTTAAGATCTCAATGCGAAGATCTAAAGCATTCTTTATCAGAGAATGATATAGAGATGGAGAAGCTTAAGAAGCAAGTAAGAGATGAGTTGAAAAAGAAAGAAGAAGTAATAACTAATCTTGAGAAGAAGCTTAAAGAAAGCAGAGCCTTAGCAAAGACAGGACAAAGAAACAACAACAAAGGAGCTTATGGTGGATCTAAAGAAGTTATAGTTATGAAAGATAGAATAAAACTTCTTGAGGTATCTATATAAAGCTTTAGTATAATATGTTAGAGTTGATGATAAGTTGTTTTTTCTTGTGATCTAGGACCAAATCAAGCTCAAGGAAACAGCTCTTGAAGCTTCATCAAATATGTTCATTGAAAAGGAAAAGAATCTGAAGAACAGAATTGAAGAATTAGAAACTAAACTTGACCAAGAGGTTTTTAACAAAAGAAACAACATTTTTCATTCAAACATTATAAACTTAAACTCTTGTTTTGTCTTTTGGTGAAACAGATGAGTGACAATGAAGATATCCGAGTTCTTGAAGTGGAAATTGAGTCTTTGAGAGAATGTAATGAATCTATGGAGATGGAGTTGAAGGAGATGCAAGAGAGATACTCAGAGATAAGTTTGAGATTTGCAGAAGTTGAAGGTGAGAGACAACAACTTGTTATGACAATACGTAATCTTAAAAACAACAAGAAGAGTTAAACATGTAATAATAATATCATAATCACTCTCCTTTTTAAATTTACAATATGTTTTTGGACATTTTACATGTTTATTTTTTATGTAATATTGTGGTTAACAAAAACATCATAATGTAATTACTATGTTTTTAATCTTCTTCATTATAATGATTTAGGTGAGGTTATTCAATTTTATATTTTAATAGATATGATAGTATTTTTAAAATATTCAATTATGTATTTAGAAAATTACAATAAAATACATTGTTATTGGATTAATCATTTGATTATTGATTTTAAAATATATTAAAATCAAGTTTTATTCGATATTAATTTGATTTTGTTATATTTAGATTTGAATATATTTTATTATATTTATATTTCTAAAACATGAGTAAGTAAAATACCATCATTTTAAATAGTATTTTAAAATAACTCTTAAACTAAAATATGCTAAAATCATTTTATATTCTTATTTGTATATATACAAACTTTATATTGAGAAGTGACTTATATATAAAACGTATTATATGATAAATTTATATGAAAATTACAACCACAAAGAGAGAGTAAAGTGCATTGGTATGAACCATTTCTTTGATTATTTAGACAAGGCAAATACAAGAAATAAAAAAAGAAGACAAATCATTGTGTGTGTTCATATTCTTGATGGTCACTTGTAGTATGAGTTTTACCTTTGTTTCTCCTTGAACCTCTCTTAGATACTTTCATTAAAGGTTTCTCAACATCACCTGATATGTCAAGATGAACACCAGGATCATGAGTCTCATACTTAGCCCCTATCATTATAGAGTTGTTAACAGCTTGGAAGTTACTATTAACAAAGGTGGTCAAGTATTCAAGCTCGTTTTTGTAGTTGTCTCCATGATTGTTGTCAAGCTCGGTCTTCATGGTGGCTCCAAGGTTGGATCCAGAAAGTGTTATGACTCTAATACCATCTTCTTCTTCTTCTTCATAGTGGCTTGGTCCTGCCTTGTCTCTTCCCATGTTGGTTAATGATGAGATCATGTTTTTAAGGTCGTGAGTAAAGTGTTGTTGTCGCTTGTGCTTCTCAGCTTCGTCTCTTGACTCGTTTAGCTTCATTCTTACAATAAAAGAAGGGATGTGAAGACAAGGCAATGCAAAATATACTTATATAAGCTTATGTGTGTTTGTATTATGGGAATAAAAAAATGAGAATATTATTTTTGCCTTGTGTTGAAATTAAAGAATTGGATTGTGTTCTTATTAAAGGTTATAGAATGACTTTCAATTGAGTTCAAGAATAATTTTTATTTATCAAAAAAAAAGAATAAATTTTAAGCTGATTAATATTAGATAAATATATAATATTTTTTGTTTTCTATTAAAAATAAAAATTTAGATAACTCCTTTAATTAATCCATATATAGTGACAAGTGTCACAACGAGTGAGTGATCGACACGTGGTTTCACCTCCAAAGTTAACACATCTTCTCCTAATATTATCCCATTTGATGATTGTTTTGGCTTGACCTATAAAACATATTATATATTGTTATGAAGTTAATTAATACTATAACCTATAGTTTTCAATTTTTATATATATTTACTTGTGCAATGATATCTCCATTGGTGTTTATGATCTGAAAAGTAAATTTAGGGTCAAATCTTAAACTCCAAAAGACTTCATTGGTCTCATCTTGAACTTCCCAATCTTCATCTCTAATTGAAGACCTTTTGATTCTAATAAAAGGTTTCACTTCCTTGGTCCCACATTCTCTATACACATACCAATTCCCAAATAGCCATAGTTTCTGTAAAATATTTTTAAAACAATAAATACAATTATTTAAACATATAGTTTTATTCATTTTTTGTATGTTAAGCTAGAAAAAACTTCAACTAACCTTTTTTAATTTAAATTATGAATTTTAAAAGGTAATTCTCTTAAACACCACTAAATTTACTTTATATTCCATAAATACCACTAAAATTAATTTAGGACAAAATTACCATTTAATAGTTTAATTTAATTAGAAATTAGATTTTATTTTAGTAAAATTATGTAAATCCTAAACAATAAATACTAAGTCCAAACATTATATACTAAACTCTAACCTTAAATATTAAATTTTAAAAATTTTAAATCCTAAATAATAAATATTAAACTCCAACACTAAATAGTAAATCCTAACCCCTAAATAATAAATAGTAAATCCAAACATTAAATATTAAACCCTAACATTAAATAAAAAATATATTTTTGTATTAAAAAAATGTAATTTATAATAAAATATATTTTTAATAAAAAATTGTATTTATGTCCAAATAAAAAATTGTATTTATGTGCATATGTGAAAGTATTGGAAAACAAAAACCTATAACAATTCACTTATTATTACCTTGCAAAATTACATTACAAAATGAGATTTAAAATAAATTAAAAAATTAAATTAAAATTAAGTGACACTAACTTATGCTTTTGAGAAACAAAGCACTAACTATAAAAGTCTTTAACTGTTTGAAATTAGGAATTAGGAGCCGACAAATGTCATAGAAAAATATAAATTCACTTTTGATATATATGCTTAACCATATAATATAATTCTATAACATTTTTTTCATCTTTATGATCATTTGTACAACCTTTATTATCTTTGCGAAGAAGAAAATATAAATAGGATCATGCGCGACCATATAATTTTAATTAGAGAGTATATATAATATAATTATTCAATTTGGGACCCTAATGTTTTGCATCATTACAAATGGAAACATTCAAGAACCTTATAATAAAGCTGAGAACCCTAAGTTTAGGCATGTTTTGTCTTTTCCAACTCACATCATTCATAAACATTGGCCTGTATAATTTTTATTAATTGTTTTTTGAGAATATTATTGAGTAATGTTTTCAAACACCGTTAAATATAATTTATTGGACAAAAATACATTAATTTTTTAATTGGACATTATTATTATTTTTAATTAATTTTTTTTTGTTAAAAAGTACATTTTTTATAAAAATATATATATTTTTATTTAATAATAAGATTTAATATTTTATTTTTGGGTTTAGTATTTATTATTTAAGAGTTAGAGTTTAGTATTTATGGTTAGGGTTTACTATTTAGTATTTATTATTTAGAGTTTAGAATTTTTTATTTAGAGATTAGAATTTAGTATTTAAGATTAAAGTTTANATTTAGTATTTAAGATTAAAGTTTAGTATATAGTGTTTAGTTTTAGTATTTATTGTTTAGAATTTATATAATTTTTTAAAAATAAAATTTAATCTATAATTTAACTGAATTATTAAATGGTAATTTTGTTTTAAATTGATTTTAGTGGTATTTATAGAATATAAATTAAATTTAGTGGTATTTAAGAGAATTGTCCAATAATATTTGGTACTTCAAAATATAAAAAAATTATTATCTTATGTTCATATTCATGTAGATAAGTTTATATGAAAACCTATATAGATAAATTCCTTTATAGTAAAACAATAAATCATTGTATATAACAAGAAAACTGTTATACTATTTTTAGTAATAAACAATGCGTTTAGTCATCTATGTTGTACTAATATAGTATTAGAAAAATACATGTATTTAAAACTAAGTGTTAGGGATATTAATATCGTAAGTATATGTAACGATGTAAATAACGTAATTTATACGATCGAGTAATAAAATTTTAATATAATTGAAATTTCAAATTCCAAAGAATAAAGTAAAACAAGTCCACTATCATCAATGACATGTCCTCATCATTTTGGAATATGACATTTTCTTTTTTCATATTTTATTAAGATGTTACTTTTTTTTACCATAAATTAATTTTCTAAAATTAATATATTCTTCTAATAGATCTAAAAGGTGACACCATTTTAATTTATTATTAAATAGAATAATTTAGATAATTTTATGTTTTGAAGAAATCGATTCTTACGTATATTATCTTCTCAAGTTAAAACTACTTTTGTTTTTTTTAGACCCACGAAAATAAAGAAGTAAAAAAGATTCCTAAAGAAAACAAAAATCATAATAATGACTTCTCTATTCTCTAAACCTAGAGCTCTCACTTCTCAACTCCCTCATTTTAGAACTCACCTTCCGGTGATCGGAAAACTCCACGTGGCCACTTTAACACTTCTCCTCTTCCTTATTGGTGTCGGTGTTGCCGTCACTTCCTCTCTATGGCTTAACAAGGTACTTGAATAAAGCTTTTGTCACTATATTATGGCATTAATACAATAGATTTTTATATATTATTATTTGTTTATTAAAGACGGTAAAAGCATTTGATCGGCCGACGTTAGTAACAACAAAACCGATCTCGGCGGCACCGGAGCTAGAAACACAGCATAAAACAAGAGTATTAGAGAATTGCACAAGCTTCTTGAATCAAAACCAGTCCGGTTCTTGCTCAAGAACACATCTATCACCTAACAAGGTTAAATATATTATTCTCATACCATACTTAATATATAACTAATAATAATTTATTTATTTTGTTTACTATTCAGACAAAATCTTATCATCGACCGACACTAATAACAACAAAACCGGTCCCAGTAGTACCTATACCAGAGAAGACATCACCGGAAATCTCGGTTAATTGCACTAGTTTCTTGAGTCAAAACCGGTCCGGTTCTTGCTCAAGAATACCTTCATTAAGTAATAATCAACAAACCGAATCTAACCGGTCTTGTCCTGATTACTTCAAGTGGATCCACGAGGATCTAAAGCCATGGAGAGAAACAGGGATAACAAGAGAAATGGTGGAAAAGGGAAAAACGACAGCGCATTTTCGGTTAGTTATTGTAAACGGCAAAGTGTTTGTCGAAAACTACAAGAAGTCTATACAAACTAGAGATGCGTTCACACTATGGGGGATTCTTCAACTACTGAGAAAGTATCCAGGGAAATTACCTGACGTGGATTTAATGTTTGACTGCGATGATCGACCAGTCATCAGATCGGACCGTTACAATAAACTCAATCGGACGGCTGAAAATGCGCCACCTGTTTTATTTAGATACTGTGGGAATAGATGGACGGTGGATATTGTCTTTCCCGATTGGTCATTCTGGGGATGGTATGTACTATAATATTATCTCTTCTATTTATTGTCTTAATGTCTTCTTTTAGGTTTATGTTTTGTCTGAAGCTAATGTGCATGGGTTGTTAAGGTACACTTGTCCCCACTTGATCACATGCCTTAAAAAAAGTTGTAGGGGTCCATTATTTTATTTTACACATAAATAAATACTTTCTTTTTTTTACATAAATAGATATTTTTATTTCATATATAAATAGATATTTTTATTTTATACATAAATAGATATTTTTATATATAAATACTAGATATTTTTTATATATAAATAGATACTTTCCTTATTAGATTAATTACTTAATAGATTCATTTTTTGTATTAATATAGTAATTTATAGGGTCTAAAAATTAAGTGTAAATAAATTATCATGCTCCACTCAATGCCACTAATTAAGTAAGTAAATTAAAGTCACATTGGTTGGTTTATATTAAATTAAGACATGTTTTATATCAAACTAACTCCATATTATAGTTTGAGTTAATTATTATTATTAAAATTGAAAAATATATTATTATTTGGTGGGTGAAGGCAAGAGATAAACATAAAGGAGTGGAGTAAAGTGTTGAGAGAAATGGAAGAAGGAAAAAAGAAGAAGAAATTTATGGAAAGAGAAGCTTATGCATATTGGAAAGGGAACCCTTTGGTTGCTTCACCTTCAAGAGAAGATCTTCTCACTTGTAATTTATCTTCATTACATGATTGGAATGCTAGAATTTTTATTCAGGTATATATATTTCTATAACCATATATATATATCCAATATTATAACATAATGAATGTTTCTAAATGTTAGTAAAAATTTTAAAAATCTGAATTTATACATGGTTTTTAAAATCATGCCTTATTTATTTATTTTTTCCATGTCATATAAAAATAAAATACTATATATAACCCCATATATATATATATATATATATATATATATATATAT
>KE156525.1:0-12986 GCA_000411055.1 Leavenworthia alabamica
GATGCTTTGGAAACGGACGGCTACGATTTTAAGCTATGGGAGGTTTGTAAAGCCACGTGGGCTGAGACAGGAGTGTTTAGCCCTGTCGAGATGAGATCAGTTGATGGTAAGACACGATGCATAGCCGTTGATGGTGGATTAGCTATGAGTAATCCAACGGCTGCAGCGATCACTCATGTATTACATAATAAACAAGAGTTTCCTTTTGTTAGAGGTGTTGAGGATTTGCTTGTGTTATCACTTGGTACGGGTCAGTTGGTTGATGTGAAGTACGATTGTGATAAGGTTATGAAGTGGAAGGCTAAGCATTGGACTCGACCTGCGGTTCGGATCTCTACTGATGGAGCAGCTGATACTATAGACCAGGCTGTATCCATGGCCTTTGGTCAATGCAGGAGAAGCAACTACGTTCGTATTCAGGTACAAGCTTATGTTATTATACATTCATGTGACTTGATATTAATACTTGTGGTGTGTTATAGGCAAATGGGTCAAGCTTTGGTCAATGTAAACCAAACGTAGACATAGACCCAAGTCCAAGTAATGTGAGTATGCTAGTGGGAGTAGCAGAGGAGATGCTGAAACAAAAGAACTCAGAATCAGTTTTGTTTGGTGGTAAGAAAACCAATGAAGAAAGCAATTATGAGAAGCTAGATTGGTTAGCTAGTGAACTTGTTCTTGAACACCAAAGGAGAAGTTCAAGAATCGCTCCCACGGTAGCGTTTAAGCAATCCGGCGATAGAAAAACCGATCAGCCGACGATTTTTAAGGATATTGATTGTATGTTTTAATTGTATAGATTTATGTTTTTGAGTTAGCAAACATTATCTTCAAAAGGCCTATATTAATCCTAAAGACATGTGTTATGTTTCATTGACTCAAAATGAGCTTTTGTTATAACAATACTTTTGATATATTGTTAACAAACATCGTTAATCTTTAACCTAATCATATGTAGTGAGACCAAATCAAATCACCTTTAGTAATGATTTGATTTAACGTAAGTTCAAAGATCTAAGGTTGGGACCGTAATGAATAAAACATATCAAGAAGACTATTCAATTCATTAGGGAGGGCTCCAAAAATAGTCACTTTCTTGATTTATGATAATAATAAATTTTTAATTAAAGTTTCAATCGTGACACAATAATGATAGTGTACTATCACAAACCATTATTAATTATTTTATGGTTCCATGGCCAAAACATGGACGAATCACGAACGTACTTTGTAGGGAACTCATATAGTATATATATTATATCATTTCGAGTTAACAAAATCCATTAGAGAACTTGTATAGTATATAAAAACTTTGAGTTACTAATATGATATGTAGAGTTAAGTGAACTTGATTTGGTTCTTGATTTTGTTTGCCTCACGATAATGGGCCACAATGGGCCACGCCTGGCTCGGTAAAGGTAGCTTTGGATTTGGATATAAGGCTGTTTTATGTGATGGGATACAAGTTGTGGTTAAAAGATCCATTGTGGCTAAAGATCATTCACTCTAATAATCAAGGTTTCGAATCTGAGTTAAAGATTCTTTGGAAGACACAACAACATTGTCTATCTATTGGTTTAATCCAATTTTTATTGGACCAAACAAATTTCAAGGTTTGGATTAAACCACACTATACCCATTGACATGGCTACATATGATGTCATGTCACATTACATATATCAATAACTGTCTAATTAGAATTAATAATTGATTGAAAAAGTAGATTTAACTTTTGTTAAAATGCTAGGCGTGGCCCTTGTTTAAATTCTTTGTTGACCTACTTTGACCGGTTATATTAGAAAAATGTATTCATCATTCCCTAGTGACCAATCACAAAAGAGATATAGGGAGTAGTGTGGTCCATCCCTTATCATTATTATTATAAACACATTTTCTATAATGCTTATAAAAAATATTTTATAATGATATAAATTAAATAAGTTAGATTCCTAAAGCAAAGAAAAAAAAACATAATATTTTAAAAAAAAATTACTTTCATCATTACCTTACCACCCATAATTTATATTCCCAAAAGTTTATAAATGTAATGATAAATAGAATATTTATTCAGTGATGTGATGTAATACAAGTCTATATCAGAAGAATATTGACTTAGCTCAAATAATTGAGACTACAAAGAATTTTGGTAGGTGTAGATTTATAGTGAAGGTTACTTCCAAAAACTTATCTTGTCTTAATTAACTCAATCTTTTCATATGTCAATATAAAATACATTTTATAAAACTTACTCATGAAAATTTATTCATTAAATATGTATAAATCTTAACAAAAATTTTAATATTAAAGATATCAAATGTTCTATATATATATACACACTTATAGGAAACATTTATTTAGTTATGTGTATATATATATATATATATACCAAATTAATTTTGGAAATTTGTTAAATACTATAAATTTTCAAAATCTCTTCACAGTATTTTATATTCATTGATGATTTATTTCTTATTTTTAATTTATTTATTTTGTTTTTTGTATAATTAATCCACAATGTTTCAAACTTTGATACAATTTTAGTGTTATATTTTGGATTTAAAATCTCTTGAATCTAAAATACATGTGATAATAATAAGATATCAAATCTTTTAAACTTGATAGAAATTATGCTTATTAATCTTTTTTTAATGTGTTTAAGAAGATCAAATTATCTCATCAGAAACCCAATTACACAGAATATTTTTTGTTCGTGTTCTAATATACTTTTACAAATATTGTTTTTATTTTGTAAAAATAATGTTTTCATGTTATGCATATCAAATACATTGATTTTTAAAATTATCATTATAAATATTTCAACATAATTATCGTTAAAAAGATTTAAAGTTCATGCTTCATATAAAAAAATAAGATAAAAGAATAGGTCACAAGTTATTCATTTACAAAACCTATATTATTGAAAATATACAAAAGCTATATGAGCAGTACGGGAATGTAATAATTAGTTATCAATATATATAATTGAACCATTTTTTTCATTTATAAAAATTCCAAAAAAACAAAACTCGATGTGAACACGAAAGAAATCCTCGTAAAAAGTGTTGTGATGTGACAAACTTGTGTACTAGAAAAAGTACTAATTGTAAGAACGAAATCAGAGGATCGTCACCTAAATATCTATCAAAGAAATAATATATGGGAAACCACAAGAACAGATACTTCTAATCTTCTACATATGATTGGTAATAACATGATTATAAACTAAGTATATGTTTGATATGCATGGCTCCTCATACGCCATTCACGGAGGTCATCAAAACTTGATGTGGTCAGCATATGGCATACAGGGAGCCAGGCATACATCTATGTCTACATATCCATATACACTATATATGTGTCATGATGCATATATACATGATATGTGTGGAAACTATGATGCCTAAACATGTTTAATTCTATTTTTAAGAAATGCTCTCTCAGCCTAGACATGCATGAACAAATATAAGCAATACATAAGGAAGAACATAAACAATCTCTATAGCATGGATTCTGATTTGCATATACAAAAATGGAATTGAAGATCTTTTGTTTTCTTTCTCTTTCCTCTAGGGTTACTGTTCTTGAATCTATAAATGGTGGTTTCTTGAAAAAGACAAAAGAGAGATGAGCATCAACAAAGGTTGAGATTGAGGATCCAGAGAGAAAGAGAGAGGTTGAAGGTGACTGAGAAAGGAGAGAAAGGATTTATACAAAACAATTAAGGCTGAGCTGAGAGAGAGATATGGACATGTATGTATATTTAGACAAGAGGCAAGCAAATTAAAGAAGATGTGTCTGGTCAAAAAGAAAAAAATAAAACATGAAAAGTGAAATAAAAAAAGAAGCAAAGGAAAAAGAAAGACCCACTAGAAACCCTAAGGAAAGAACACAAAAAAAGAAGAGAAAAGCAAAGGCTAAAGTTAGGGCATAAATATTTATTTTTGGCTAATTTGTTTAGTCTTTTGAGAGTGAAACAAGGATTACTACATCTCATCCTCTCATGTCCTCCACTAAATATAGAACATCCATGACATCCACACATATCATCCACATGCATGTGATATGGTCTCATGGTGGTGGGCATGATTAAGCTAAGTGAAGAGGAAATAATTAAAGAGAAAAGGAGAGAGAAAAATCTAAGAACCCTAAAAGAAGAGAGAGTGTGTCTGAAATCTCCTTTTCTGAGTCTGGTGGTCTTTAAAAAAGCCAGAGGTTGCTTTTCCTTCTCTGAAGCTCATTTTGTCTGCAAGTGCTTGGATACACATGGATTCCTCTATCTCCTCCACCTTTTTCCACTCTTCATTTTTTATCATTATCATTTTCATTCCACATATATTACTTAATTATCTCTTCTTATATACTAACCAGGGCAAAATAATCTACCCAAAACATTCGATCCGAACCCAATCCAAAAAACACTACCCGAATCCTTAAAATTATTTCATTGGATGCTAGATTNAATCGTACATGAATATGAATCCATCGGTTAAAAGCAGAAATCTAATTATATATATAAATAATTAAACTATTTTAAAAGTTTTAGTTATATTTATAAAAATTTAGTTATATTTTTTTTAATTAACTATTTTTATATACTTTTTACTCGAAACCGACCTGTAGCCGAATCTGAATTCAAACTAAACCCGACAAAATTATTCCATCAATATACCCAAACTCGACCCGTTTATCCGAATGTCCAACCCTATTAGATACATTAATTGGTATATATGTGCATATAAAAGCTATTATTAACATAGAAATGTAACACAACTCATATCTATTGTCTACCTTAGTCATGACTTATAATCTTGCAACTAATTAATAATTATTCTAACATATATATACTACTAAGGACATTGCCTTTAAGAAAGTATAATTGTTTAAACTTTAAACTAAGATTCTCTATTTGAGACTCTTCTGTTTAGACTGAAGAACAATCCATAGGCTTACTACCTAATCCTTGCTGTACTTTGTCTACTCCCCAATGATCACATGTCTTTATAAATATATATGCATGCGCAAGCATCCTTATAATATAAATACATTTATATATATATATATATATTTGTTGTGTGTTTCTATGTGTGAGTTATACGTAGATCTATTCACTCACACGCATCTAGAGAATGAATAATGGTAAAATCTGTGGACCATCTGCATTGGATACATTTGTAAATATATTTTCTCAAATATTTTGGTTTTAGCAAATAAATTGTATTCATGTTATATGTCAAGTACTAGTGTGAACATCACCCTAGAGACTTAGGAGTTACATCAAATATTTATACGAACCACATATATGTTGAAAACTACAACCATATGTATTAAAATTACTTCTAAGAAAATGTGTTGTTTTGAATAAAATTAATTAGTTTATTGGAAAGTAATATTCAAACTCTTTTTGTTGAATTAAACTACGTAAAACTTGTCCTAAATTGTTGTAAACATTTTCTATTATTATTAATATAAAGATGTTAAAAAATGCATTTCATAAATATATAATCATTTATCAAAATACAACCAAAAAACAAAAAAATGTTATGGTCATATTCAAATATGAAGTTTATAAAAGGTTGTGGTCCAATTAGGTAGGGTTTGAGAGCATTTCCAAAGCAATGATAAATCATTATCCCCACATCTTATTATTTTTATTTATAAATATAAATAATATTATCGACTTGGTAAGTAAATATTTTGTTTTTGTTGAAAACATAGAGTGATCACTCATTTTTAATATGGTTCAATCTATGTTTAAAAATATAGTTTTCAAAACAATGTTTCATGGAAAAAAATACATATACCATAATGATGTATCATTTATGTCGTCAAATCATTTTTGTAATTTCCTCAACTATTTATTTCCCGACCATGTGAATGCTATAATGTTTTAGTGATGTTCGATTTTGACCATGTTTTACGTATAATTTATCAATTCCGATTATTTAGTTTTATGTTTTTTTTTTGCTTTAATATTTTTTTCTTTAGTTTACAGCCAAACGTGTAAGGCCTCAGGCACGTGCGAACGATGACGTAAGCACCGAACATAATAGACCTTGGATTTTTTTAAGATAATGATCGTCTTCTTCTTCGTTATCCCCAATTTTTGTCTCTACTTCATCACCATAAGCTCAGCAAATTTTTTATTTATTTATTTCATGTTCCCTTGATCAAATGATAGGAGGATCAAATCAAGAGAAACACATCAATTCCAATTCCTTATTAACAAAGAAATTTATAACCAAATTAGCCTCTTTTCTCTCTGCTTCGTCATCATCTAGGGTTTCCTGTAAGCTCCTTTTCCTTTTCAAATTTCTAATTTTTTAGTGTTGTATAGAACTTTTGTCATCTGGGTAATGTTAGTATTTGATTATTATCGAGACCTAGCTTGTTAATTTGGGAGTTTTCATGTTGCCTCTGTTTTAGATTTTGACTCAAAAGGGTTTTAGACTTTTATTGAGAAAAATTTATCCTTTTTGTAATTTAAGTTCGTTGATGAGTATCTAATGATGGTTTGTGTCAAAAGTGATAGAACATAGTTGTGTTGTTTGCATTTGACTTCATCTTCTCTTTGAATCTCTTGTGAATGTTTAGTTTACATCAGACTTGTTGTCCATTATCCTTATACTCTTATTACCATTGTTTAGTTTGTGTTCTGTTTGATTCTATTCGCATTGTTCTGAGTTAACCATATGTGTGTGTTAGAGACCTTACAATGTTTGTGAGTTTTGTCTCTTTTCGTTTATAGGATGCATGAGTTCTCTACTGTTGATGGTTTTGCGGAGATAAACGAAAGCTTAGCTGAAATGATAAAGTACATTGCAAATGAACCTTCTGTGGGACTTTACTACATCCAGCAACATGTCCGAAACGCAACACCGAATGTTCTTAACCTCAGTAGTAAGGTTTTGGAGAACTCTCGTGAAACACTCTTGCATACAGAAGATTTAGAAGATTCTATAACCATGGTGAAATCAATGAAAGAGTGTGGTTTACCTATTGTTGATGAGATGATAGGAGATATTAAGAACTCTTTAACTTTAATGTCTTCGAAACAACCGAAGAGAGGGGTGATTCTTAACTCTGGAAGCCCTTGGAGTAGATCTACCAGTATAACTACAACAACACGTGGTTCTGATTATAGTCAGGATCATAGTGAAAGCAGCAACATTTTCACATCGGTGTTTAATTCGGCTAAGGAGAAAGCAAGCAATATCAAGTGGCCACAACTTGATTTCAAAGAAGAGAAGGTGGAGTCTAACCTTGAAAGCAATGAGTTAAAAGAAGGAGAAGAAGAAGTCTCAGGGAATGGTGAACATATTGTGGAGACGACAAAGTTTGAGGAGTTCAAGGCAGGTAAAGAAGCAAGTCTCAAGGCATGGCTTGGAGATGTGGATGTGGATGCTGGTGAACGTCCTGCAGAGAGGATTTAGTTTTTAAATGTTGTGTTGTGAGAAGAGAAACTCCTTTATTTGTACAATTTCTTTGCTACTTCACTACTTGAATCCAAACATGAATAATCATCATATAGTGATGATATATAAGGAAGCTTTTGAAACTCTTTTTAACCAATCTACAACCTGTAGATGAAAACTGATATGACAAAAAGCAAACTGAGTTCTACCCAATAGAGATTGAAAACCCATAATAGTTCTTAGTGAAACCAAACTCACATAATGTTCATAGTATAATTCGATTCTCATACCTCCCAAGCATCTTGTTCACCTTTTTCTTTATAGCTATCACTCTGCCTCATTGTATTCAACCACTGCATCATATGTCTCCATCGTGAGACTACTCTCCGCAAAACATCTGAAAAAATTGTGTTCTTTCCCATCAGAAACATGTCTTCAACCATATATATTGCTAGGAAAAAATTAACCAATGATGACCAAAAGCCCCAAACAAAGTTCAAACATACAAGTCACTAATAGGTTTTTGATTGCCTACATGTTTCGTGTACTATTACTACTTACTTGAAACTCTGAATAACCCTAAGTATACAAAAACCATACCTTAGTTCATGCCAAAATATATCCTCCTTATCATACAAGAATCTTCCAAGGGAGGAGACTTCGTCTTCAATCAACACCCCAGCCTGCCTAGCTTGTAGATTATTCTCTCTCTCAAGCCTTTTGATGAAAAGAGCTGATGCAAAATGAACAATGATAGATGGATCAGGATCTCCAAGCACAGCTTGAAGCTCTCTTCTAATCCATGGCTCAATTCTTTCAATTATCCTTGCTTTGATGTGATCATTCACTAGACAACTCTACAATTATTCATACATTTCAAAGATGAAACATGTATATATTAAGCTTCTAGTATGTACAGCAATACTAGAAACATAGAACGAGACATTTGTATTATTAAACTTACTAGTTCCAAGCTTGGCTTTGAATGTAACCGAACAGCTCGTAATTGCTTATTGTATATACTGCATTTTAGAGACAACACTATGTTAGAAAACAATGTAAAAGCAAAAGCTAAACCCAAGAATTCTATAGTTAACAAACCTAACTCGCCATTGAAGCTTTCTCTGGAAGATAATAGTATCAGGAACTGAACCTGGCCGTCCAAATGATCTCCGCCATGGTAATGGCCTTGATCTTGATCTAGAGTTTTCCAAAACATCCCTAGATATTGGAATTAACCTAATAAACAAGTGAATAAGAGAATTTAAGTAAGTAAATTAAAATATGCAAGTTCCTGAAGAGAAGATCTTAGTGAAAGAGGTAAACCTCCGGCGATCGGAAGTATTACTCCGATGATACGTTAATGTCTGACGATGCCGAAGAATCGGTAATTGCTCCTTGCGGTATGTTGTAGAAGCAATATCATTGACGATAAACCAGGAATCAAAACGAGTGTTGCAGAGAGGGCAATTTCTCTTGACACCGCTCCACTTACGGATACAATCAAGGCAGTATCCATGTTTGCACGCTGCGATTACGGCGGCTCGTCGGCCGGTTAAATTTTCAAGGCATATCGGACATGATTTTCCCCGTAAGGCAGTGAAGATTGTTCTCTCCACAAATTTCTCACTGCTTTTCAGTAGACAATAACGTTGGGAGATCGAAGAAGATGAAGTCGAGGACGATGACGAGCTAGCCATTGAAGACGGTGATAGAGGTTATGACCAGTACCTGAGTTTTTCTTTGCTCTCGTGATGAAGACGGATTGGGTTTTAGTAAACCGAATTAGATTTTAATATGTATAACCGGTTATTTACGGTTCGGTTCGGTTTGAGACTAGTGATGGGCTTGAAGGTCCAGTCTCATGTTTCAGTTTGGGCCAAAAGATTTGTTTAATTGTTGACTTCAAGGCCTAATGTGAGATAATGGTAGTAAAATTCAGTGAAGGAATCACAAAATTAAACCAGAGATAACCCACTTAACCGGGAATGGTTTGTTCATTATACAATAGTTTTGTCTAATCACTTTGAATTAAAAAGCTTATGTCTTGATCACTGCCAAATTTTTTAAAAAAAATCTAACACAGAAATAGCCCAAACAAGGCTTTCAAAGCCTCTACCTAACAAACACATCCATGTCTCCATCTCACCCACATAAATTTTATGCTAATAATTTCCATTTTGTTTTTTATTAATTATTCACAAATCCTCTTGTGTAACCAAATAATAATATAACCTTTTGTTAACATTTATGTAAAGTTGTAATAGACTACAAAATGCAATGAGTAGAGCAGATATGAGAAATGTTTATCTCAAAATATATTTTAAATTTATTTAGGTTATATTCACAAGAAAATGAACTATATACAGAGAGAGTAATACATAAGGTGAATGATATGTCTTAGTTTTAATTAGTTGGCAGAAATAATTAGACTTTTAAGATTTGTTAGCCTAATGCAAAATATTTTGTCGGATTTAGAAGGCCTAACAATTAGGAACCAGACTCAGTGACAAGACACTCCAAACCACGTATTATTTATTAAGAATGTCAATTAATTTTTTCACAATTCTAGGGGTTTTCACTGATTATTTTTTACAAATAACGTTTTTATATTCATCATTTTCATTAGAGGAGTGCCTGAGTTCATACACATTTGATACTTTTTTGTATTATATTTTGGCCCTATATGATGTAGTTTAGTTCGTGAGAGTGTGTAGCTTAGCTTATAGATAGTAGATACTCCGTAATAGTCGAAACTGATCAGTCCCAAACCATTGAATCTCAATACTCATAATCTCGGGAATTAATTCCCTAGATCAGAATGAGTATTAATTCTATGAATTAAATTTTGTTTAATAAAACAAAACTAAAAATAAAAATTGATAAAAAGAAATTTAAAAGTTTGCTAGTTGGCAAAATAAAAAGTTATATTAGTTATCACCAACAATTTACAGCCATGCAAGAGCTATATTATGCTTCTTGAGTGATACAATGTATAAAAAGCAAAATCCAAGAAAACTTAAAACCAAACATTAATTTTTATGTTAAAAAGAGATATAAAGAAAATGAAAATGAAAAAGCAAGAGTGACTCACTCGCTTGTAAGACCAGTATAAAATGGGGTTTGCATGAAGAAATCAAAATCAAAGCAATCTTAAACTAACAAAGAACAAAGAGAGAGATAAATTAAGAGACAAGTGAAGAACATGGAGTTCATTAAGGTTCATGAACTTGCTTTTCTCTTTGGTCTCTTAGGTAATAATTATTTCCTTTTATTTTCTAAGAATTTTTAAAATTTTGGTATTTATAAATTATCATTAAAAATCAACGATAAAAGTAGGGTTCACAACACATGCAGAAATATTTTTTTGGTTTAATTACATGCAGAAATATTTATATAATTCATTTTTTTATATGTACACAAAATTATTAAGCTCATCATAATACTATAATGTATATAATCTTTTGACTTTGTTTTTATTCTTTTTTCAGGCAACATTGTGTCTTTCGGAGTGTTCTTGTCACCAGTGTAAGACACCTTCATATAAAGTGTCTCATTTCTAGACTCTTTTTTGGACATATCTAATTTATAGACTCGATTAATATTATAGGCCAACGTTTTATGGGATATACAAGAAGAAATCATCAAAAGGGTTTCAATCGATACCGTACATTTGTGCACTTGCAAGTGCAACTCTACTTCTCTACTATGGATTACTGAAGACACATGCTGATCTCATCATTAGCATTAACACCTTTGGTTGTTTCATTGAAATCTCTTACTTGTTTCTTTATATCATCTACGCACCAAGAGAGGCCAAGGTATCTTTTATTTTGCTTTGGTTCCATTCATTTAGGTTTAGTTTTAGGTTAAAACATACCTTGATATGATAGTTGTATTTATCTAATATGATTACATAATGTTCGGTTTCATCTTAAACACTTTTGATCAGTTTGGTTTTGTTTCTATCTTGATTGTAATTTGTTACTAATATGGATGTACACGTGGCAGATATTCACAATGAAGTTGATATTGATATGTAACATCGGTGGACTTGGTCTCCTGATCTTTATAGTTGATCTGTTCGTTTCAAAACCAAATCGTGTCTCAGCCGTTGGATGGGTTTGTGCTGCTTATAGTCTAGCCGTCTTTGCTTCTCCCTTAAGCGTCATGGTGATCCATCAACTTTCCTCAAACATCATGCTGTTTTTACTTTTTATCCTGAAATTGAAACGACGTGTAATGTGTTTGCAGAGAAAGGTTATAAAGACAAAAAGTGTGGAATACATGCCGTTTCTTCTCTCCTTATCTCTTACTCTTAACGCCGTTATGTGGTTCTTTTATGGACTTCTTATCAAAGACAAGTTTATCGCTGTAATAATAATTTACATTTTTAACATTTATATTAATATTAATTCTTCATTTTAATTTAATTACTTTACTAATTAATTATCACTTTTGTCTTCAGATGCCAAACATTCTTGGTTTTCTATTCGGTATAGCTCAAATGATACTATACATAATGTATCAAGGTTCGACCAAATCGGATTTACCAACAGAGAACCAAATAGTTAACAAAACCGATCTAAATGAAGTCCCAATCGTGGCCGTTGAAGTGCCTAATGTGAAACCAGACAAAGTTGAAGGATCAACTAGACCTATATGAACTAAAGCAAGAAACAAGACATAAATGTATGGGAGACATTTTATCTTATGTATGTTTGGAATAATAAACTTTAATTTCTATGTTTTATTCTCAGTTTAATTTGTCTTAACCAAACCAATGGTTTATGTTATTTTGACCATTACCAAACTCTAATGAACAATAATTTAGTTCAAGTTTTGTCAAGCTTCATAAGACAAAGGTTTGAGATAAACATCATCATCTTCATGATAAAGTAACAAAGAAACTAAAAACTTAAAGCCAAAGGAAGTGATTTGATGAAACATCATAGATCTAAATGTTGAGCTTATCAAAAGCTTCAAGAGCATCACCAGTAAGTCTACAAACTCTCCATTCCTGCAAAATCTGAGCACCCATCTGTTCATAAAACTTAATAGCATTCAAATTCCAATCAAGAACAACCCATTCAACTCTTCCATAACCCATCTTCACAGCTTGTTTAGCCACAGCAGTTAATAACATTGTACCAAAGCCTTTTCTCCTATAAGGCTCTCTCACAAATATATCTTCAATGTAAAAACCAGGTTTTGATAAAAAGCTTGAGTAATTAGGAAAAAACAGAACAAATCCAGCCACAACGACGTCGTTTAACATATCCGGCGAGAAATTGAAACTTTCCGGATCATCAATTGGGAGATCAAGGTTATGAGTTTTGAGAAGTGGTGTGAAATCAGGAGATGAAGTGATGGGAAATGGAGAATGAGAGATTTCTAAGAGGAAGATAGTGAAGGATTGAAAAGGACGAGAATTGAAGAGTGTTGAAGTGAGACCTGATTCAGTGGCGGCGAAGAGATGAGTGAGACGTTCGAATACGGCCATTTGATGGATTAGTTTGTGGATGAAAGGTACATCGGAAGGTGTTGCGAGACGGATCCGGGAGAAGATAGGGT
>KE156525.1:13052-26365 GCA_000411055.1 Leavenworthia alabamica
GTGAAAATTAGGGTTTTTGAAGAATGAGAGTGACACAGAGACGATAAAGGTTCTTCTAGAGATGTGTTTTCTTCTTTTTCTTGTGCTTTGTGCATTTACTTTTGTCCTAAAAAAAGGAATTTAACAAAATGATCTGTCAGGTTTACACGCGTCAAATTAATGTTAATTGGGCTTTAATGGGCCTTGTTGTCAAATGATCTCTTAACTTTACACGCGTCAAAAATTGGGCTTTAATGGGCCTTGAATATATTTAACGTGGCAGTGTATAGATACGGCTTACAATATGAAATTATGGACAGGTACAAAAATGTTGTGCCTATTAATATATTTATATAAATCATAAAATATGATAAATCAAAAATAAGTAAATAATATAAAATTATCATATGCATAAAATAACAGAACATATGCATTAAATAACACATACATTCACACGAGACACGAGATTTGTATGTTACAAATTATTACACTCAAACCTCAACCCAAAACCACAGATAAAATTCTTATTTCTTTTAATATGGGTTGGGTACTTTTTAATTTTTCACTTTAGACCCAAAAAAATTCTTCACCTCTTTGATAATCAAAATCAAGCATGAAGCTCGTGAAGTTGGCTTCTCACTGACCCATAGGCCCTCATAGCACCAGCTCTCAACACAAACTGATGGTAAAATGCTGCAATGGCTGCACCCACAAATGGACCGACCCAGAAGATCCACTGTAGTTATAAAAAAAAACATTAATACTTTAACAAAGGCGTAAGAATATTTTATTAAATGGTGAAAATATGAACCTGATCATCCCAAGCCTTTTTGTTATTGTAGATTACGGCAGCACCAAAACTCCTAGCCGGGTTAATTCCGGTACCAGTAATTGGGATTGTGGCTAAGTGAACCATGAATACCGAAAACCCAATTGGCAATGGAGCTAACACCTTCAAAAAATCACAAAAATCATATTATATAAATATAACTATAATAGATAACGAATCAAATAACGTGGACCATATTTGAGTAACGAAAATATTATTATTATTATTATAGAAAGATTTGATTTGATTTCAAATATCATTGAAAATGAATGAACATATATTCACATGGGTCGTTGCTAGTACAATTTACATACAAATACATGTGGTGAAGAGATGTGGTTTATAAAAATATATGTCGTTATAATGTGACAATGCATTTGGTACGTAAGAAAATTACAAGAAACTGATTGAGAAATAATTGGTCCTTACACGACATCGTTTTCAGTACTAATTATAATAGTATATAATATAATTAATAGCTGTCACTATATTTATATTCTGTTACGTCTCTTGAGTGTCTATAATGGTCGTCAACCAAATCAAAATATTTATATGATTTATATTAACCTCACTAATATTTACATTTTGTTGAAAATAAATGAATTATAATAAAGAAACTATCACTTTTACTTACTATATAATTTACAATTCTTTAGCTATGATTTTTATAGTTGTTAATTAATTTATGCGTGTAACATGTAACTTGTCACGTGAATAAAATAAAATTAAATATGTGATTATATGTTTTCAAACTAGTATGGACTTAAAGGAGAAGTTGAAATGGCTTACAGGAATGTGAGAGTCACGAGCATTTCGCTTAGGATCGGTAGCTGAGAAGACTGTGTAGACAAGAACAAAAGTGCCTATAATCTCAGCACCAACACCAACACCTATATTGTATCCGTCGGCTAGCATGTTGGCCCCACCACCATACCGGTTGTAATAACTCGGCTGAAAGGCTTTCACTAAACCAACTCCACAAGTGGCTCCAAGACACTGAGCCACTATGTATGACACAGCTCTTACCAATGACACTTTACTAGCCAAGAATAGCCCAAACGTGACCGCAGGGTTTATGTGTCCACCTATATAACATATAGTATGAACAACTATATAATATAGAGATAATTAAAAAATAAGGTTTAAGGAAAAAGAGAGAGACCAGAGATGCCAGCAGTACAGTAGACGAGGATAAAGATCATGCCACCAAAGGCCCAAGAGATGCCGAGGAGACCGACACTAGCGCAAGCTCCACCACCGGAGTTGATATCAGTTTGGCTTTTGAAGCCGATGACTGTTAAAACGGTGACGTATAGAAAGAGGAGAGTAGCTATGAACTCAGCAATGACTGCTCTGTAGAAAGACCACTTCCCGAGCTCCCTTGCCTCGAACGTCTTTACATGCGGTGGGTCTTTGTAGTCCTTGACGGAGGGCGAGTCCACCTCCACCAACTCATCGTCCTTCGTCATTTTTTTTCTATCTTATTCTTGGACTTAGCAGCTTCCACGAATTTAGAGAGAGTGAGAGAAGAGGTTGAGGATGAGTAAAAGATGCTGAGAGGGTGTATTTATGGAAATTAAATATGTGGCTTATGTTTTTTCCTTTAATATATTTATAATCTTATATAATAAAATAAGGTATCTCTAAATGTTTATTTTTGTTCTAAAACCAAGTTTTTCAATTAATTTCAGTTTGGTTATTTTATTACGATTTTGTTGGAAACAAAAATACACAGTTAAGATGAAGAGTAATTATTTTTAATATTATTATTTATATTTTTGGGACAAAATTACATTATTTTATTTAATTATATATAAATACCATTTTTTTTTGAAATCATATTTTTAATTTAATGTTAAAATTGAGTATTTAGTGGTTGGATTGAGTATTTAATGGTTGGATTTAGTTTTTTATTATTTGAGTTGAGTATTTAGTTGTTGAATTTAATATTTATTGTTTGGGTTTTGTATAATTTTAAAAAATATAATTTAATTTTTAATTCAATTGAATTATTAAATAATAATTTTGTCTTAAATTAATTTTAATGATATTTTTGGAAATTAAAATTAATTTGGTGGTATTTTTGAGAATTTGGTAATCCGTATATATATTTTGTTTACGACATTTTTTTATTTTAAATGTTAAATTGGGACTATATATTAAAAAGGTTATAAACCAAAACGACACGCTTTTTTCGTTTGGAGCTCTGAATTTTACCGAATGTTTGGCGTTCGATCCGTATAGACGGTCCATCTCAAACAAGTTTAGGTTTTAGGTAAATTAAATTTATTTGATTTTTATAATATTTTTATGGATCCTTTTATTTATTTTTTTTTTTAAATTTAGTATGAACCCTAAACAAATATCCATGCTATCTAGGGCCAGGATATAAACTACTTGAAAACATGTAGTATATGATCTTCGTCTCCATCTTTGAAGATGCTCGATTCATGCATACTTACGTTAGATAGAGTGAGTTCTTATGGTTAAACGATCCACGTCCACAAAACATAAAAATCTGGACCACGTGGCGTATGTGGAAGACTCATCTATAACTTTAATTACTAAGACTGTCCATGATCGAGTAGGATTGGACACAAAGATAAATACAATACGACATTTGACGCCAAGCATTTGGCATATTGCCAAGTTTTGAAATCGATAATGTATAATCGAATCGACGACCACTCTTTATAAAAACAAAAAAAAATTAGTTGCTTCATTAATTATTACACTTGTATGTTGTCGGCTAGAGACAGGTGGCAAGACTCATGGATCGAGATAAGCTTGTTGCTTGTTCGGTCGGAATGTACATTGTCTTTTTTAGGTGACCACGAGATATCATTGGATCAGAAGTTCGAAAGCTCTCACTTGTCCACGTCAACTTTTCTATGAAATTTTTTTTCTTCTATAAGTTTCCTTTTGTTTGTTTCTCATTCTTTAGATGCAAGTTTTCAACGATTTAAAGCTTTTTGTTTGGGATATAAAGATGGTCTTTAACTATTTCAAAGCTGTGATGATAAGTTTATGTGTCGACCTAGTGATATTGGTTTTTTAAATAACTAGACAAGCTGCTTTAGTTTTGGGATCACTAACTAGTTGCTTCACCAGAGACTAATGATAATGATAGCTTCATCAAATGCATTTTTAGACTTCATCTAATTAAGTAATGAATAATTATAGCAATTTCAATTCGACAAAATTGATTATTTGACAACATTAAATTTTGGGAATTCTAATGTGTTACTTATACACAGATTACATTACTTGGTGAATTTCAATTTTTGAATATTATGTTATATGCATTTTTTACTAATACTATTTTTTCGTGTAACGGAGAAACGTATTAGTGTAGTAAAAGAATTTTACAAACAAGAAAAGTTAATATTATAATTTTTTTGGAAATTACATATTTTATCATCTAAAAATACATCAAAAGTCATGTTTTCAGCAAACCTCCTTATTATATAATTTCTTCAATCAAATTATTTATTAATTAATAGTCATTTATAATAAGTTACAATTAATAAAATCCCTTAACGTTATAACATAAAATTTTATTTTTAAAAGAGTGAATCTTTCTAAATTTGGCCTCTATACAAATTAACTCCTTTCCATATTTTCACGTGGAAATGGACGGCCATGCTATTATCATTTCCTTCTTCTTCTCCTCCTCTGATCAGCTCATCAGATATTTCCGAAGCAAAACCATTCAACCAAATTTCAAAATCCCACGACGTTTCTTGACAAATTCGCTTCAGGCTAACGTGTAGAATAAGGTATCTACGAGCGAGGATCAAACCCGGTTAACAAGTTGTGTCGATTATAAAAGACACAGCAATATTCGAATGGATTCATTTACCTTAATACTTCTGATGAATGGTTTGTGTCGATGTCGTAAACGTATATAAATATCAAGAACATAGAGAAAAAGACAAAAAGCAAATTAGGGTTTGTTATTTGACGTGTGAAACTTTGTTGAATGGGAAACACATGTGTTGGTCCGAAACTGAACGCTAATGGATTTATTCAATCCGTTAGTGCAGTTGTATGGAGGAATCAGAAACCAGACGAGACACTTACAAGCAGCAAAGACGAAAGCAGTCAAAAGAAGAATGATAAGAGCGTTAATGGAAACGAAGGTCATGCTTCCTCAACCAAGGATCCATCTCAAGCTACGTTACCTACTCCATCGGTTAATATGGCAAACGAAGAAGCAACACCATCTAAAGAAGATGCGAATTCGAAGCCACAGCAGAAGAACATGAAACGTATGGCTAGTGCAGGTTTACAAATAGACTCAGTTCTTGGGAGAAAAACAAAGAATATCAAAGATGTTTATAGTGTTGGGAGAAAATTAGGTCAAGGACAATTCGGGACAACGTTTCTTTGCGTGGAGAAGAAGACAGGTAAAGAATTTGCATGCAAAACTATAGCAAAGAGGAAACTAACAACACCTGAAGATGTTGAAGATGTTAGAAAAGAGATTCAGATAATGCATCATGTATCTGGTCATCCAAACGTGATTCAAATCGTTGGTGCTTATGAAGATGTAGTAGCAGTTCATGTTGTAATGGAGATATGTGCAGGTGGTGAATTATTTGATAGGATTATACAAAGAGGACATTATACAGAGAGAAAAGCTGCTGAGCTTGCTAGAATCATTGTTGGTGTTATTGAAGCTTGTCATTCGTTAGGTGTGATTCATCGTGATCTTAAACCTGAGAATTTCTTGTTTGAAAGTGGTGATGAAGAAGCTGCTCTCAAGGCTATTGATTTTGGTCTCTCTGCTTTCTTTAAACCAGGTTTAACATCTTATAATACTACTTGTAATTGATATCTTCCTTTTAGGTTATGTAAACTTGATATTATGTTATGAGTATAGGAGAAACATTCACTGATGTAGTTGGGAGCCCTTACTATGTGGCACCTGAAGTATTAAGGAAACATTATAGTCATGAATGTGATGTATGGAGTGCTGGAGTTATTATATACATCTTATTAAGTGGTGTCCCTCCGTTTTGGGATGGTAAGAGACACCATGTTTTGACTTTGTTTTAATGGTGGAAACTGATTGGATTTGTTATATGTTAGAAACGGAACAAGGTATCTTTGAGCAAGTTATGAACGGTGACCTTGACTTTATATCAGAACCATGGCCTAGTGTTTCCGAAAGTGCAAAAGATTTGGTTCGTCGGATGTTAATTAGAGACCCTAAGAAACGAATGACAGCTCATGAAGTTCTATGTTAGTATTCTTGTTTCCAAATAACAAGAGAGATCTACCTATATAGATTTGTAAAATGTTATGTTGTAGGTCATCCTTGGGCTAGAGTGGACGGTGTTGCACTTGATAAACCTCTTGATTCTGCTGTACTTAGTCGTTTAACACAGTTTTCAGCCATGAACAAGCTCAAGAAAATTGCTATCAAGGTGTGACACATGAGAAATGGGCAATATAATGACTTAACGTAACTTATATTGAATATGTATTAAAACAGGTTATAGCAGAAAGCTTATCAGGAGAAGAGATAGCTGGGTTAAAGGAAATGTTCAAGATGATAGATACAGACAATAGTGGACATATCACTCTTGAAGAACTCAAAAAAGGTTTAGGTAGAGTTGGTGCTAAAGTTAAAGATTCAGAAATATTAGGGTTAATGCAAGCAGTAAGTCTTAACTTTTACTTACATTTTTGTTTTACTATATGATCATTTTGATGTAATATTTGATCAGGCCGATATAGATAACAGTGGGACTATAGACTATGGAGAGTTTATAGCAGCAATGGTTCATCTAAACAAAATAGAGAAAGAAGATCATTTATTTACAGCTTTTTCTTACTTTGATAAAGATGGAAGTGGTTTTATAACAAGAGATGAACTCCAACAAGGTTGTGAGCAGTTTGGATTAGTGGATGTTCATTTAGATGACATTTTACGTGAAGTTGATAAAGACAATGTAAATTTACATTTTCTTAAGTTACTTAAAGCAAGATTAATGTGTTGTTTAATGGTTAATTACGTATGTAATTGTTTTTGTTTTCAGGATGGGAGAATAGATTACAGTGAGTTTGTGGAGATGATGCAAGACACTGGATTTAGCAAAGTGGGTTTAAGAGTGAGTTGAAGATGAAGTTTTATTACATTACAAGCTATTGTATAGGACTTAGAGAAATTACATGTTTATCGTTTTTATAGGTTTTATTTTAATATACTGCATTTTTCATTTTTTAAATATTTTTACTAGGTCTTAAGTGAATTATTCTTTCTATTCCAACGATTTACTAAATTTAGCGAGTTATTTTCTCATATAAATTATTAATAAAATATCTCTGAGAAATAAGAGGCCGTGGAATTAGCGAAAACAGTTTAGTTTTGAAGTAAACAGATGTTTGACATGTTCTGTCTTAATCCAAAATATGGACACGTGTCACATGATAAACACTTCAAGCTGTACACGTGTTAAAACCCTATACACAACCTCTTGTTTAACTTCTTACAGTTTATGTTTCCTCAAAACATATCTTTCTTCATCTTCGAAGATCAAAAATGGGATCAGAGACTTTTATAGAAATTATTCTGGCGATTCTTCTGCCTCCCGTCGGCGTGTTCCTCCGATATGGTTGTGGGGTAAAGAACTTATTACACCATTATTAATTTAGTTTAGTTTCTTGTCATCTTAGTTGTTAGTTAAATGATTAATGCAGATAGAGTTCTGGATATGTCTGTTGTTCACGATTCTTGGTTACATTCCTGGGATCATCTACGCTATCTATGTCCTTGTCGGATGATGACTAAATTCTTTTCTTTGTACAGTTTCATCTGCTGTCTCTAATCACTTTTTGTAATAAAAAAACTATTTTTTTGTTTGAGTTTAAATGTTAATCTCAAACTATTATCTTGTAATAAAAGTCTTTGTAATGGATTTGTGTTTCTTCGAATTTAATATAAATTTGTTGAAACGTTTGATGTGAGTAACAAGTAACAACAGCTTAAAATTCAACCACAAATCACATTGACTATAATAACAATACGATATAAGTGTTACCAAACTTCGTAATTAGAAGTTTAATACGTTAATTAATGGTATAATTCAACTCTTAACTATACTTTAATGTATTTTATATATAATATGTATTCTATATATTATATAGTTACTCGCTTCTTTTGCACGTTATAAAATTGTGTAATGTGTTTGAATTGTATCGGAGTTGCAACTTATACCAAGAAACAACTCAAGAATGGTGACAGTTACATTTACATACACTATTGCTCCATGATTAGAAGCAAACAAAAAAATAAATAAATGCTTTGGACCCATCAACTCGTCTTTGAAGAAGTCAGATTTGTGAACAAGCAAAATATCTTATCTTCTTCTTCACCACTACTTTGATTCTAGATCTTCATTTTTAATATATACTCTCTCTTCTTCAGATCTTTAGACAAACTCTAAACAAACATTATATATATTGTTCATAAGATTTGGTTAAATTTTGTGAATAATTATGTCAATGAGGAAGAAACATCTTAGCATTAATCCTCTGCGTTACGAATTCACAAAGGATGAAGAAAACGAAGATGACAACAGTTGCAAGAACAGTCTCTACTTTGGATTGTTTGATGACCCTGAATCAACAAGGTTGAGAAGTGGGAGTATGAAGAGACAATACAGTGACATGGGAGATAGTTACAATAGAGTTTATGAAGAACAAAATGATAGTCATGTTGATGAAGATGATGGTGATGGTCATGATGATGATGATGAGGGATCGAAGATGGACATGCGAGTCTTGATGGTATTAGAGTACATGAGAGAGCTTTACATGGGACAACGTCAGCTTCTTAAAAAGATGTTTCCACGTGGAACTAAAGAAGAGTTTCTTGGTTTCTTTAACAAAGTAGGAGATGTTGTGTCTCAATTCAAACAAGATTCTCTTCCTCCTTCAAGGTCAATGACGATGCAGAGGAGTCTAAGTGATGGTTCACGACGTGTCACTATGAGAGGGCTCAATTTGGGTTCTCCAGATTTAAGAAATGAAAGGTTTAAAGTTACAACGGTGGAATCCGGTGGAGGAGGTAAAGGTGGCTCGATAGCTAGTAAGGGCAAGGCCAAGAAGTAGTAGTCTTCAGGCTTTGTGATGATTATATGAACTAGTTGTATTTGATCTCGAGAAGTGAAACAAAGCAAAAGAGAATAAATGTTAGAAAATATTATTTGTTAATATGTGATAATGAAACTCAACAGTTTTAAAATACATTTATTTTTAGAAATATAATTAAAAAAATTAAATGTTAAATTAACATAACTTGAAATCAGGTTGAACTTATAAACACCTCTAACAATTCACAGAACTGGATGTTTAAGTTCGATTTGTTTTCATAGTTTTGAAATTTAACATCTAATTTTTTAAAATAAAAAATAATTTTTATTAAAAAATAATTACAAAATAAGTATTAAATTTTTATTATATAAAAACTAATTGAACTTTAAATATCTCTAACCGATCATAGAACTTCTACGAACTGGATATTAAGTTCTGTTTGTTTTTATAATTTTAATACTTAACACTTAAATTGTTTTTGAAAAAACCTTTTGGAAAAAAAAATATTTTTAAAAAAATATAAAAACAAAAACAAGAAAAGGAGAATTACCCTATTGAACGTTGTCTTCTCTCCAAGAACTACTGAGAATCTTTCACTTTTTTTTTCATCTGATCTTGTTCTTGCTCTACGATCAAAACTGGGTTTTTAGAGTTTCTTCCCAAGTACCTTGGTCAAATTTTCTTGGAGCTTTCTAGGAAGTAGTGATCCCGTCTGAGCAGTGAAATGGAAGAATGTATATAGAAGCAGAATCTGAAAGTATGTAGATGATGAACTCGGAGATAGATGGTTGCTGTCTCGATGGTGACACAGAAAACAAACTCCTTCTTTGATCAGTAGAATAAGATCTTCTCAATTGAGAAACTGTGAAAACAAAAGCTATCAAAAGAAAAATGAAGATTGAAGACAAAGAAACAGAGGAAGAGACTAAGAGAAAGAAAATGAAGAAGACTGAAAATAGAAGACAAAGAAACAGAGGAAGAGACTCAGAGAAAGAAAATGAAGAAGACTGAATTATAATGATTTAAGAAAAAAAAATGGATGATTTTATAAATAATACTTGGACGATTGTTCAACGGTAACTTTTAGTGACCGTTGCATGTTGTTATCAATTATCCCCAATTTATAAAACGAAAAATTAAATAAACATTATTTTTTTAAATAAAATATTACCGTTGGACGATACTTTATTGTTTTTAGGAAACTCAACTACACGTAATAAAAAAAAACTACATGTAATAAATATTTATAATTTAACTAGATATTCTATTTTATATTTTGAAACAAAACCGTCAGTGAACTGTGGACATAACCATTTAATTAAAATATTTAAATGATATTTTTCTAACGAATTTTTTTTTTTGATATATTCATCTTTAACAAAAAATCTTATTAAAATGATACAAGGAATAATAATATAAATTTTTATAGAAAAATATAATTTCATATTTGTTCACTGATTAGTTAACAAACTAGGAAAATGATTTCATTGATATTACACAAATTTAAGCCACATAATATCCCAATTAAACAAATCAAAGTATATATATCAATGAAATTTAGTAACAAATTTCACCTTCATAATTAACCCACAAAGAAAAAAAAATAACATTTATATCCTCAACAAAAACAAACTACTACAATACAATTTACTTTTAAATATAATTGTATTGGACATCTTTTTATTTCTTCTGTAAATTATGTTTTCAAATTGTCTCTTACAATGATATTAGTAAGTTTTGTTTCAGTTTATTTAAGACTATGAGCCCAAAACTTGAAGGTTTATCATAAATGGTAAATAATTTGAGTCCAAACACTAAGTTTCTCACCTAAAAATATTTTAACTTTTTTTTTACTTTTTCTTACCTAAAAATGATAAAAAAATGAAATATGTACTCAATTATTTTTCAACCTCTTGATTGATTTTTCTTCTCTTTTGTCCAACCACTAATTAAACTAATGTTTTTATTTTTTTTTCTTCTCTTTTGTCTTCCCTTTCATCTTGTTTTCAGTAATGACTAATGCATATTGTTTTTTTTTTTTATCATTCCCTAGTTTATGAAATAATTAGTTGGACAATTCTCAAAAATACCACCAAATTAATTTTAATTTCCACAAATACCATTAAAATTAATTTAAGACAAAATTAACATTTAATAATTCAATTAAATTAAAAATTTGATTATATTTTTGAGAAATTACACAAAATCCAAACAATAAATACTAAATCCAACCACTAAATAATCAACCCAAATAATAAAAAACTAAACTCAACCACTAAATACTCAACCCAAATATTAAATTAAAAATATAATTTTAATAAAAAATGGTATTTATNTAATTTAAGACAAAATTAACATTTAATAATTCAATTAAATTAAAAATTTGATTATATTTTTGAGAAATTACACAAAATCCAAACAATAAATACTAAATCCAACCACTAAATAATCAACCCAAATAATAAAAAACTAAACTCAACCACTAAATACTCAACCCAAATATTAAATTAAAAATATAATTTTAATAAAAAATGGTATTTATGTCTAATTAAAAAAATTAATGTAATTTTGTATTAAAAACTATAAATGATGGTATTAGAAGGAATTACTCTAATTTAGTTTTCAATTTTATTTAATTGATAACTTTAGTCATTCTTGACCGGTTTTAATTCTTGGTCATATAATAAATAAGAAAATAAAAGGAGGTAAAGTATAAGATTAGGTTAACTATAAAATCTAGCATATATATGGACGACTCATATAAAGTTGACATATGTATTAGGTAACTTTGTTATTTAAGATTAAATTGTTTTGGGCAAGATCTGTATAATGCATCGATTTCTGACAGTGGCTTCTGAAATCAGTGAATATATTTGAAAATTTAATCCTCCTTCAACCACTCTATATTATAGCCTTATAGCAAAACCTAATAGTCTATAGACCAAAAGAAAAATTCTAACCTAATAGTTTAAAATACTATTAAAGAAAAGACTCCAGCTACTATATATAGTTAGTTACCTTCTAAGCCTTAGCCACACTCACAACTGATCATATCATAGTTTGACTTCTTCTTTAAACCAAAAAATGAAGTTTTCTTCTTTGTTTTCTTGTAGTGCTATAGGAGTTTTAATATTGGGTTGCCTTCTACTTCAAGCTTCAAACACTAATGCTCAGTTGAGGCCTGACTTCTACTTTAGAACATGCCCATTTGTTTTCAATATTATTGGAGATATCATTGTTGATGAACTTAGGAGTGATCCTCGTATTGCAGCTAGCCTCCTTCGTCTTCACTTTCATGACTGTTTTGTTCGTGTAAGGGATTACTAAACTTGTTATGTATTTTTTTAACTATGATAACGTGTTCATTGGACGTTACAAATTAATTCAATAGTCATATATATAATGTAATAATATACGTAGGGTTGAACTTTTGGGTAAGCGGTCGGGTTTGGGTAAAATATTTTGAGGTTCGGATATATTGGATTTAAGAGTTTGAATGTCTAATATTAATTGGAATAATTTTGTTGGGTTCGAATTCAGGTACGAGTCGGATTCGAATAATAAAATATTGATATAAAAATAATACAGTTAAATTTTTTAAAAAATTAAATAAATTTTTACAAAAATTATTTAAATTTTTACAAAAATTATTTAAATTTTTACAAAAATTATTTAAATTTTTACAAAAATTATTTTAAATTTGTTCAAATATAACTAATTTGAAAATAATTTAATTATTTGTATATATAATTAGTTTTTATGTTTTAACATACGGGTTCAGATTGAAGGTACAAATTTTCAAGTTTTAAAATGTAACATCCAGTCAAATAATTTTTTTGATTCGAATTCAGATTGGGAATGTGACCAGCTTTGGATAGAAATTTTTTTTTGCCACGACTAAATATACATACGACTTTTTGTAGGGTTGTGATGCATCGATCTTGCTTGATAATTCCACATCATTCAGAACTGAAAAAGATGCTGCTCCAAATGCAAATTCAGCTAGAGGATTCAATGTTATAGATAGAATGAAAACAGAACTTGAGAGAGCTTGTCCAAGAACAGTGTCTTGTGCTGATGTTCTCACCATAGCCTCTCAAATATCAGTTCTTTTGGTATGTATACATGATTTATAACTCATGATGTTAATCTAAAACCTTATGAATATAATGTTATATGATATAGTCGGGAGGTCCATGGTGGCCAGTTCCATTGGGGAGGAGAGACAGTGTCGAAGCTTTCTTCGATTTGGCTAATACAGCTCTTCCTTCTCCATTTTTTACACTTGCTCAACTTAAACAAGCTTTTGCTGACGTTGGCTTGAATCGTCCCTCGGACCTAGTCGCTCTTTCTGGTAAAATAATTTATGTTGTTTTTAATATATAGTATTATTGATATATAT
>KE156525.1:26958-59982 GCA_000411055.1 Leavenworthia alabamica
TGTAAAACTTACCATTTAAAACCAAATAAGCAAAACGGTTTGGTTTGGTTTTCATTTTAAAAATTCGATTTGGTTCGGTACTATTATGAAACTGTGTCTTACTTAACACATGTACTTTTGATTTAATCAATTCAAACCAAAATTGGTAAAATAAAGCTTGGATTATACAAGTTCACAAGCAAAGCTAATAAAAATACCATTTAATAAAGTCTATGTAAACCAATACACCTAACCTAATTACGAATTCCAAAACCGAATTCATCCCTTAACCGGATGAGTGTGTAATAAAATTTCGGTTTAAAGATTGAAGTCTCATGTCCATCAACATGTAATATTATAACTTATAACTTAAACCTATCCTTTTTGAGTAATTTATCATTCAATCTTCTTTCTGAAGAGCAACATAGTTTAATGGTATCACAGCATTACCTTTATAATTTTTTCCACCAGAAGTAGCAGAACGTCCAGGTGTATTCCCAATTCGTCGACCAGTTGGAGTTTTAGTAACATTGTCTGTGTTAAGACTCGAACCTAATGGTTTCTTCTTTGCAGATTTTGAACCATACATTGCTTCTTTCTCTGTAATAAGCTGACCTTGTAGTCGTTTCTGTTCCTGTTTACACAAAACAAAAAGAGTTTTGTTGTGTTGTTCAACTAACAACACAGTGTTCTATGTTTTTAATGTAGAAGACTTACTCGGAATTGACGCTTTTCTTCTTCTCTTTGTGTACGCATGATAATGTATTCTTCTAGTGTTTGTAGCAAAGGGTACTGGAATCAAAAGGCATGGATCATATCAGCTGACCATAGAAGAGAAGTTAAGTAAATGCATAGTGTTGTTACCTTATCACATAAGAAGGAGATTCCTCTTTCTTTTTCCCAGGCTTTCACTTTTGTAATCAGAACATCGATCATTGCTTGGAAAAGAAACATAAAAAGAGTTTATATCATCTTAAAGCAACTAAGCTCTTCAGGATGAGTCAAATCTTATTGTTTAAAGACTCACCAGGAATTTTGCTGATAAGGCTTCTAGCTTTCTCAGCACGTTTTAGATTTTTGTGTGCTCCTCTTACAGCACTGAAGCGATTCTCATCCTGTTGAAAGAAACAAAATTGAAGAGGTATAGTCATGAAAACACATAAAAAGATTGATTTGTCTTTAAATTTATAGAATTTAGAAAACCTTTTTATATAGATTTTGGTATTCACCTTTTCATAATCATCAAGCCAGTTTTCTTCTTCCTTCGCATGCCTCCATTTATCAACTTTGTCTAAGATTTCTTTCCTGCTTATAGCTTCCTCTTTTGCCTTCTCGATTTGATGATCTATGCTTTCAAGAATATCAGACAGATCAACATCACCTGCCCATGAAAACTTTGTTACTTGACAAGTATTAAGTAACTAATCAACCTACTCAAATAAAGAAATTGTATAGTACCAGAATCAATGAGCTCGACAAGATTCTGTCTTGCAGAGTTATTGACATCCATATGAACTTCTCTACAGATTTCTTCTAGTACACACTGCCTTTTAAATATCAACTCCTTCATTTTGCTGGACTTTACCACATTCAATCTTTTCACTTCACTTTCAGCCTATGACAAGAATAAAGATTAAGATGTAAGAGAAAGTTAGATAGTTGTTGACTCAGACATGTCATGAATAGATGAAAATGCTAAGTAACCAAATAAAAACATTAAATACCTCCAAGACAATGTCGAGACCAAGACTTCCTTTTCTCAAGACATGATCAGCTGGACTAGCAAGTAAACTAATGCAATGATCAAATCTTCTCCTCTCATCCATAGGTGTTTCCATTAGATTCCACAACTCCTGCATGGTTCTTCCCATACCTTGTAACTAGCATAAATAAGATAATTTCAAGATTTCAATGATATTACTTTCTTTTATGAATTTCATGAAAAATGCTATCAAGTTAAATAAGAGGTTTCTATAATAAAAATATCAGTTTGAATACTATAGTGCTCAAGTGAAGTGAAAAGACTTGACAAACCATATACATATATGCTTGAAAATATTTTGGAAATATTATTCGATCACCTTAAGTATCCTCTGATGTTTCTCCTCCTTAAGAGACCTTACAAGTTCTGCTAATCTAGCAAGAGTATCATTACTAATGCTTTTAGAATGAGTCTTCGAATCGGTCAAGCTCCTATGAACATCACTCAATGCCTTCGAGAAATCAAATGACATAATCTCTGACAATTCATGGACAACATTGATATAAGAGTTCACTTTCTGCAGTCTAACAGCCTGAAATTGAATTCAAGAAGATAAGCACATGACAACAAACATTTTGGAACAAATACTTAGACGTATAAATATATAAAAACAAAACACCTTTTCATTGCGAAGATCTTGTAGATGTGCTCTAAGAACATTCAACTTTGTTAAAGTCAAGTCACTTTCATCAATTTCTAGATCAGAGCTAACAAGATAATCATTCCCCGCTATGTTAGAAGAGATCTCTGTTATTTCTATCAGTGTCTCAAAGACTTGTTTCCTTCTCAGATCCTTTTTCATCATTAGATCTTCCAATATAGGCTTTAAATTCGATATTTGCTCCTTCAAAGAGCCTTGTTTCTTCTTTAAACAGAAATAATAACAATTTAATAAGACAATTAATTATATATACTCTCTCTTTATGTGATGCTAAGAGTACAATACCTTAGGAACTGAAACTTGTTCACCAATTGCAGACATGATGCTAGCAATTTCAGCTTCAGCTTGAGCTAATGATCGTTGTAACTCGGATCTATACTTACGAGTTTTCTCAACCTTTTTATTGTATATATGAAGACATTCTTGCTCAAGTTCAAGCAACATCTTATCTCTTTCATTGTTACTTTCACCAATCTCATCCCATATTATCTACAAATGAAAGACATCATCACAAGTCAAATCATCATTAGTGTAATATCTTAATCACATTTTCGATTATTAATCAGATATGAGCTAACAAAATTGAATATAACAGAGAGTGACAGTGAGTAGAAGCATAAACACTAGAAAATCAAATTCGCTATTCAACTTATTCACGGAACTAATAATTGAAAGGAAGGAGAAGAAAGAAGCGAGGAATCTGAAGAGAACCTGTAACTCTTGAAGAAGTGAAGTGCAAGTGGTGGTTGAAGAAATAGGCATTTTGATAAGCCGCCGGCTCTTAGTAGAGAATTTGACGTTGCTCAGAAACCCTAGAAGTTGAAGATCATAAGGATTATGTTGTTTAAGCGTGAAGATCCCTAGAGATTGCGTTTCAAGGGTTAGAGGCTGAGAGCTAATCCCGATTTTGGAAACAACGTTTTGGGCGGTAAACTAGAATTTTTGTATTCCATTCAAAAAAAAATCCAAATGTTTAATATTTTGTTGTTATTTGTTTAGTTTCAGAAAAATGTCTACAAAATATAAAATTTTTTATTTTTTAAATTTTATAATAAAAATTAGTTATAAGTTTATGAGAACTAATATTCAGTCTAATATGTTTGAAATTTAGAATAATGCAAATTTGAATTACAAAAACTGATGATTAAAAATATATTTTTAAAAGCTGAAAAAACTATTTTTAATCAAAAATATTTTCAAATATTAATATAAGGTCAATTCTCTTAAATACCACTAATTTAAGTTTAATTTCCAAAAATACCACTAAAATTGATTTAAGACAAAATTAACATTTAATAATTCAATTACATTAAAAATTAGATTATATTTTTGAGAAATTACTTAAAATTCAAACATTAAACCATAAACCCAACCACTAAATACTCAAGCCAAACAATAAAAAACTAAACTCAACCACTAAATACTAAACCCTAACATAATAATTTTTTAAAAAAATGGTATTTATGTCTAATTAAAAATAATAATGTAATTTTGTCCAATAAACTATAAGTGATGGTATTAGAAAGAATTATTCTTAATATAATAATAATTTAAAGCAAATATAAATTTGTTGGTCTTATAATTGTTTATTTGTATGTCTTCAAAAATTAATTAAATTTATCAAAATGAAGACAAATGCTCTCTTTATGTAATGAAATAAAATTTCAAAAAGTGAAGAAATATAAAAAAGTAACTGTTTACCAAAACAATCAAAATGCTCTCTTTATGTAAAGTGTAAAACTAGAGAACAAAAATGTAATAATATGTAAGCATTGGAGTCTCATTCCAAAACATCCTACAATATAGTCAAGTACAAGACCATTCATAAGCAAGAAACCAAAGATATTAAAAAGCTTTTGATTCTATCAGTCTCCAGACACAAATGACTTCTGCTCATAGTACTTTTTCTCACTAGCTTCCTTTTTCGCATTACGTTTCTATAGATCAATACAGAATAATTTAAGGTATAAGTCATTGGTTAAATGAAGCAAGAGCTAAGTATATAAACACTTACCTGATAAGCTTCATGGTTTGCTACAATCCTCTTGATTATAGTTGAAGTTGTGATATCAAGTGGACTCTCTAGAATCTGGAATATACCCATGCTGATTGGTATAGCATATGGATTATCTTTCTCCTGTTAAGTCAAAATAATCAAATCATATTCTTCGAAAACATAGATCTTTGTGTTTTACTTAGTATACCTTTTGAAAATCATCACTCTCTGCTACTGTCCCATGAACAACTAATGATATGTCAAATGTTGTGATCTGCAAAAATCCAAATCATTGTTAAAATTAGTTTTTCATGGAAACCATTTTAGATTTTTAAACGAAGTGAAGAGAAGCTCACTGTATCTTTTGACACTTCCCATGGAGCACCAATGATCACCTCATCTACATAGCGGCATGCCAGAACACTTAAGCTTCTTTCATGGAGATTCATGATTGGGCGATGTGTTCCTCTTTTAGCACTGCACAGTTAGGTATAACAAGTATAATATGGTCAGATGAATTTAAGCAGAGATGCAATGATTTACATATAAACTTCTCAACAGAACTAAACAATTAAGCTAGATACCAGAAAGGGGATGAATACTATTTTTGTTTGCCTAAAAACTAACAACACCAGTTTGATCAGTCGCCATAACACTTGCCAGGGCATGATGAAGAAAAGATAACGAAACAAAAGACTGAGACAACTAATAAAGTAGACTGCCAAGTTGAGCTTTTTCGAACCTGACAGTCTGGTCATTATGTATTCCAACAAGAAGAAAGTCTCCAAGCTCTCGAGCACGCCTGAGAATCTGTAAAAATTGAGTAAGTCAAGAAGAAATATAAAAACATTGGCATAAAAAAACTGGATTGTCTAACACTTCTACTTCTTATCTTCTGCATTCTTTTATAATTAACAACCTACTTTTCATCATCAATAGACTCAAAAATATTCTTAAATTTTCTAACATCCACTAAATCATCATCTTTCACTGTTTTCCAGAGTGTTTAATAAGAAACTACAGTATCCAACACATTTCAGCTTCTTTCATAATTGATATAAGCATGAAATGTATCATAAACATGGTTAACCATACCTCAACATGGCCAGCATGGAACAGATCAAAAGCACCATCAATGTAAACAATGCGTGCATCAGGTCCTGGCCCCTATCAGCATAAACATATAAATTTTTGATCAGCTCCAGATAAATATAAGAATGAGAATGAACTAATGAAGTAAAGTGACAGAAGTAAGGGAAATGTGAACTAATCTTAAGATGCATCAAGTAGGTATGACTTGACAAGATGCCATAACTAAGAAAACTAGTGCAAAACAAAAGTATGAAATATATAAACTTGAGGACAGGACAGTCTTTAAGACTTGCATACTTTGCCATTAGAGAACTGAACAATCCTGCGGGAAGTAGGAAGAAAATTCGAAACACGAGTACCAGCAGAAGTAACTCCATCCTCAAACTTTGGACTACTATGGCCATGACTAAATTGCCTTTGCAGAGAGGAACGACTATGAGTATCACTAACAGATCTTTCTCTTACACAAAGAAGCATACGACCTGTAAACGAATTGCAAATCAAAAATTCCATAATTTAAGGGATCAAAATCTGAAACGAGTAATGTCAATTCTTACCAACGATATCAGTGCTAGAAACTCCTTCAGTACGCTTAATCTGTTTGTAACGACCAGCCTTCTTAGCGAGTGCATAAGCATCAGTTCCATCAGGAAGAACACAAGGATCATCACCATGGATAATGTAATCTATCTGATACTCATCAAACAGTTTCTTCATGAAATCTTCAGTAATAGCGTAAGGAGCATCTGGTATGACTTCATCAACCCACTTAACAGCATTCACCATTATCATTCTAAACATAAATCCAAAAATCAAAATCAAACATAAACCAAATTGGAAATACGAAGAACAATGAATTTGTGTGATCTGTCTCAAGAGACCTCTCATGAAGAGGCGTGACGGGAGGTCCTTTGTTAGCAATAATTTCATCGTCGCTAACAACACCAACGACCAATTGATCACCGAGAGCACGAGCTTGACGTAAGGCGTTACAGTGACCATAGTGCATCATATCGAAGCAACCATCCATGTAAACACGAACAGGTTTTCGTTTACGCCATGGACAAGATAAACCTAAACCTAAACCTAATGGAAGCTCACCTTTAAGGAAAAGATGGAGAAAAGAAGCTCCGACGGCGAACGCAGCTCCTCCGAATATACAATTTCCGACGATCTTCTCTTTCTTCCAAACCATTTTTCGGATTTACAAAGATTTTTCTGAACTCTCAGATCCTTTTTTTCTCTCCTTGTTTTGTTTCTTTCACATTTCCAAACGTCTCTCTCAGATCTCTCTATCTGCTCCACTCACAGACGTTCTTCTCTCTGGAACTTGAGAGAGAGACTCGGAATCAGAATCCTCCTATTTTATTCATTTAACCAAATTGAAATTAGGTGATTTGATTTGGTTTGGTTCGGTTTTGTATTATATACACAATTTAATAACACAAGAGTACAAGTCTGGTCTTGAAATTACGATTACGGCACGAAACAACAAAACATTTAATTTAACTGAAATTTCAGATTACACGATGTTTTCATTTGGTTTAAATTTCTACGAAACTTAAAAAAACAGCAAAAATGTCTCTTAAGAATACGTGTAAGATACCATAATCATCATAGAGATATTCGTTTGGCAGCAGCCAAGGTATTGCATAGTAACATAGCAATCGTCATGGGTCCAACTCCACCAGGCACAGGAGTGATAGCTGAGGCTACACCTAACGCTTCCTCAAAACATACATCCCCAACAAGACGGTAACCATGCTCATAGCTACTGTCCTGTCATATCATTTTCACATTTAACATAACACAACATGCTCCAACAACAAATCTTAATGAAACACACTTTTGATAAGTTTAGAGTAGTTTTTGTTATTACCTCAACTGGAAATGTTCCAACATCAATGACAACTGCTCCAGGCTTCAGCCAACTTCCACGAACTAAATTAGGCATACCAGCAGCTGCAATCACTATATCAGCTTCCTTCGTTATGTGCTCAGGATCCTTTGTAAAAGCATGAATTGTGCTTACTGTTGCGTCATACCTCTACCCAAGAATGTCAGAAAAGACATATATATACATAGTTAATCCCACACAAGAAATGCTCAAGAATCAGAACTCTATTCTACTAACAACAAAAAAGGCTAATACCTGCAGTAATAAAGACATTGGCAGACCAACAATGTTACTTCTCCCAATCACTACAGCATTTTTTCGAGCTAGTTCAACACCTGATCTAATTAACAACTCCACACAACCCTTTGGAGTGCAAGATACGAATAATGGCTCTCTCCCTCTCATTGCAAGATTCCCCATATTTAAAGGATGAAACCCATCAACATCTTTCTCTAATCTCACCATATTCAAGATCTTTGCTTCATCAAGATGCTGTAAAAGATAACAAAGGGAAACCTCATAGGTGAAAATAAAGTAAGCTGTAGACACTTGACCACTTAACATAGAACTAACCTTAGACTTCAACAACATTAACAATTCATGATTACATATTGAACATAACAAAAAAGTGAAACATACTTGAGGCAAAGGAAGCTGGACAAGAACTCCATGAATGGATGTGTCTTCATTGAATTTTTTCAGAACACTGATGATCTCTCCTTCAGTACAATCCTCAGGCAATTCTGCTAAAACAGATTTAATACCAGTTTCTTCACAAGCTTTAATTTTGTTCCTAACATAAGTTTGTGAGTCTCTTTGTTGGCCAACCAAAACAACAGCAAGACCAGGGACTTTGCCAACATCTTTTTTCATCTTCAACACTTCACTAATAATCTTTGTTCTTATATCCTCAGCTATAACTTTACCATCTATTACCACAGTCTTCTGTTCTGTAAACACACATACATACAAAAAAACACATAAACAGAGACAAGAGAGGTTTAAAACTAAAGATTTGGAGGAGAAGATAAAACAATACATTAGAGGAGGAAGTAAGGAGTTACCAAAGGGAACAGGAGATGGAGGATCAGAGTAAGGAATCCAATGTTCAGGCAAATCAAGGGATACGAGAGGAGGAGACACTAAGATGGAGCTTAAGCAATGCACTTCCCTTGTTATCAAACGAATAGCTTTATTATGCACCGAGGCCAAAGCTTTCATCGCCATCAATATCATGCTTGATATGAATAAAAGAACCAAATTTCATCTTCAGCCATTGTTAAAAAAAACACAACCTTTAGACAGATAAAGCTTCAACAATGCATTAAAAAAAAGCTTAATAACTCCATAATTACATATCCACAGAAACTTGCACGAGATTGAATCTAAAATGGAAGAAAGATTTCATAAGAAATAGAAAAAAAAATGGAGGAGAGATTTACCAGTGAATAAGCGTCAATGGAGTTGAAAAAAAATATCGCTAGGCTTTAGATTCACATGGTGACGATAATAAACGAATGTAAAAAAAAAAAAAACACCGTGTGAGAAAGACACGTGTTATAATCTTGTGATAGATCTTGCAAGTTGGATGAATAATCCAACGGCAGAGACAATGCCACACGTGTGAGAATTAAAGTTGGGTGTATCTCTCTCATCTTTGCTTCTCCAAAGTAGCAAAGGGAAAGAGACGATGCGATCGAACGAATTGCAGCACTTATAAGTTCTGCATTCTGCAACAACACAGAGCGACGAAGAGATCGTTTGAGAAACGTTAAAGGATATAGTGTGATTTGAGAGACATTGTTATTAGGGAATCCAATGTGTTTGTAATCACTAAGGCATTTTCATTTCATTATAATTATAAAATCGGAAAATATGAAAGGCGGAGGAGGAGGAGGCGGCGGAGGAAAACGACGGTGGAAATTTCTGGTTATTGGAGTATTGGTTCTTGTTATACTTTCTATGCTTGTTCCTCTTGCTTTCTTACTCGGCCTTCACAATGGCTTTCACTCTCCTGGTATGTTTCACTCTCGATCTCTGTTTCAGATCTAATCTCATCTCTTCATTTTTTTCACTTTATTTTCAGGATTTGTCACTGTTCAACAAACTTCTTCTGTAAGCATTTCGTTTATTTATGATTTGAGTTGGTGTTTGATTTTGTTCTAATGCTATTTCTATTGAATCAGTTCGAGAGCTTAAGCAGAATCAATACTACAAAACATGCTCAGGTATTGTAATTCTCCATTAAGTTATTCGATTCCTATTTATACCAAATCATATTTTTGCTTCTTTTGCAGAGAGATGTATCAGAACGTGTCGATGAAGTTCTTCAAAAAATCAAACCAGTGCTTCCCAAGGTTGGTTCTCCAGTTACATATTCTTTTGAATTTTAATTGTTTCAGTGTAGATTTAAGCCATTGACTTGTTCCATTTTTATAATATCATTATGTCAGTGATGGGATTTAGTATAGTTGTTTTTGACACAAATATAGATCTCTTCCTGTACCAATAGATTTAAGTCTTTTATGATGGTTGGAGATCCATAATTGTCTTTTACACTGCTCTCTACTTGGACCCATCTTTCAGATCTGGTCTTAATAATGTGTTTGAATTTCTACTATTCTAGAGTGTATTCTTTCATTATTATTGGCATTGTTGCAGAGAGGTATAGGCTTTGTAGTTTGATTAAAAGTAACATGGCTATCTGATGTACTTAACCTTACTTAAAAAGCATGTGTATCAGGTTTGCCTACAGTAATCCTGCAAGATGTAAATGCTAACATTAGATAAAAACAATTAATCAGTGAATCTGAAAGCTTTCCTGGCCTAACAAACAAACTAGAGGTCAATATATCTAAGAATACTAGAAAGTTGAAATATTTTCAGGAATTGTGTTGCTTAATGTATCTCAAGTTGTCTTTTGGTGGTAAAGAATTTGTTGCTTAGATGTGAGATGGTTAAAGTGTTTGTAAAAATTTAGAAACGTTTTTGTTTTCTTGTTTCACATGCTAGGAAAGCGACATAAATGTGGGTTCCAGAGATAGGAATGGAACAAGCGGCAGGGATTCTAAAAAAAGAGGTTTGCTTTGCAAGTTTCGCTTCCTTAAACTCCTCTCCCATTTTATGATTTGATTCTGATATCCAATTTTGAATCTGGCCCCTCAATTAATCTGCAGGATTACCAGTGTCCCCACCTGTTGTTGCCAACCCAAGCCCTGCAAATGTATGAATAGATCAAGTTGTTTCTGTAGTACTCTGTCTTTATATCTCTTACGATTTTGTGAAGTTAACCTTATTCTACCTTCTTTTGTGAACAGAAAACAAAAATCGAAGCCTCAAATAAAGGTGTCCAGGGGGCAATTGTAAGTGCTGATGAAAGTTGGAGAACTTGTGAAGTGAAATATGGGAGCTATTGTCTCTGGAGGGAGAAAAATAAGGAACCAATGAAAGATGCTAAGGTGAAGCAAATGAAGGACCAACTATTTGTGGCTAGGGCATACTATCCAACAATTGCTAAAATGCCTTCTCAAAGCAAGTTGACTCGGGATATGAAACAGAATATCCAAGAGTTTGAGCGTATTCTTAGTGAGAGTTCACAAGATGCTGACCTTCCACCACAGTAAGTTCTCTACCATATTCGGGTTATTCATGTTTGTACTAAAAGTTAACTCCTTAGTAGGAACGATCTTGTTGGATTCGAGTCACATGAATCTCTCCTAGTTTGCCATCAGCGTGTCTGGAAATCCTACTAGATGATATTAACCCATAAAAATATCCTAGATAATAGGAGTAATGCCTTGGATGTTGTTTGTTCTCTGACAGGGAAAGCTGTTATGTGTAAAATCCACTTGTAAATTCGTTTAACCATACTTATTGTGTATCTCTCTATCCAATGTTATGTCAGGATTGATAAAAAGTTGCAGAAGATGGAAGCTGTAATTGCAAAAGCAAAGTCTTTTCCAGTCGACTGTAACAATGTTGACAAGAAATTAAGACAGATCCTTGATTTGACTGAGGATGAAGCTAGTTTCCACATGAAACAAAGTGTGTTCCTCTACCAGCTTGCAGTACAGACAATGCCTAAGAGTCTTCATTGCTTGTCAATGAGACTAACCGTGGAACATTTCAAATCAGGTTCACTAGAAGATCCCATTAGTGGGAAATATTCAGATCCCTCATTGCTTCACTTTGTTATCATCTCCGACAATATACTTGCATCGTCTGTAGTGATCAACTCAACATCTTTACACGCAAGGGTAACTACATATTAAATCCAGTTTCCTTGACTTTGTATTTATTTCATGCAGTCATAGAACTCTGATTTCTCATTCTTGGTTTGTTATTGATGTTTCAGGATAGTAAAAACTTTGTTTTCCATGTACTGACAGACGAGCAGAATTATTTTGCGATGAAACAATGGTTTATTAGGAATCCCTGCAAACAATCAATTGTTCAAGTATTGAACATTGAAAAACTCGAGCTAGACAATTCTTATTCGAAACTGTCTTTGCCTGCGGAGTTCCGTGTTTCCTTCCCAAGCAGTGACCTTTTGGCATCACAACAGAATAGAACACACTACTTATCCCTTTTCTCTCAATCTCACTACATTCTTCCCAAATTATTTGACACGTTGGATAAGGTTGTGATTCTGGATGATGATGTTGTAGTCCAGCGAGACTTATCTCCCCTTTGGGACCTTGATATGAAAGGGAAAGTGAATGGTGCTGTTAAGTCCTGTGCTGTGAGATTGGGTCAGCTAAAGAATCTCAAAGGAAGAAGTTTTGATACTAATGCTTGTCTATGGATGTCTGGTTTGAATGTTGTTGATTTAGCTAGATGGAGAGAATTGGGTGTTTCAGAAACATACCAGAAATTATATAAAGAGGTCAGCTTTCAGAAACTTTAAAAGAGAAAATATTGGGTGATTATGACTGATGATGCCTCTCTTTTTTTTGCTTGTGTAGCAGATGAGTGGTGGAGATGAGTCGAGAGCATTGCAAGCAAGCTTGCTTACATTTCAAGACAAAACTTATGCTCTTGACGACAAATGGGCATTATCAGGGCTTGGTTATGACTACAATATCAATAGACAAGTCATAAAAAATGCAGCAATATTGCATTATAATGGGAATATGAAGCCGTGGCTTGAGCTGGGAATACCAAAGTACAAAAAGTATTGGAGAAACCATCTGAATCGAGAAGATAGGTTCTTGAGTGACTGTAACGTGAATCCATAATGAGTACACAGACACAATGCTTTAGAAGCAAGGTAGAGTGGGTGGTTTATGCGACATGTGATTTTTTGGGTAATAAACCAGAATGCATTGCAGTAGAAATGCTGAAGAGTAAGGAAGAGCAAAGAAGAAGTGAGTTAAAATCGAATACCAAATTGATTGAAAAGCTTTGATACGATTTTTAGAAGAAAAAAAAAAGGATGTGAAGAAGAAACTTGATGTTGTATATGATTTTTGGCAAAGAAGTGTGTGCCATTCTTTTCCTAGCTTTAATTTAACATTTCTCATGTGTTTTTTATTTTATTTTATTATTGTTTACATTTGAGTTACCAAAGTAGAAGGAGATAAGAGTTTTAATCCATTTCTCACTGAACCAAGTTTATACATTTATAAAACATAATGTATTATTACATTCATCAAATCTCGAGGAGAATATTAAGATCCGGTCATGGTCGGGTATATTAACTTTAACTAGTTATATAATAAATCACATTGTTTACGTGTAGATCTCAGCTTAGATTGTTTAAGTTTAACGTGTGTCTGGAGATTCTAATATACCTAACAAAATTCTACAAGAGAGATTTAACATTTTGTTGAAGATAAATCCACCCTTTAAACGACGTCGCACGAGGTAATATGCTAAACGAGCATGTTAAAAACGTTAAAGAAAAAGAACACGAATATCTCCGATTTGGTAAGAAGACAAAAGCATTAAATTTACATGTCTTTTAAGCATGTAATAAAGAGAGAACATATTCTTCAACTGTATAACCTAATTTTTAAATCTAATGTTTTTGCGACAGTGAAACATGTCTTAACTCTCAAATGTCTTAATCACTTTTGTTAGTGTTTAAACAAACTATAGTTAATGAAAGTTAAAATAGGTCAACGTTAGTGGAACATTCATTATAACAACAATGGACGTGGAAAAATATCAAGAGAATAAAATAATATTAAATTTTAATTTAAGCAAAATTATTGAAATTTTCAATTTTGATGAGATGGTCGGTCTATATTTTAAGCTTAATTATTTATAATGATGATAAAATGGTCGGTCTTGGTCCTCCATTATATAATATATTAAAACCAAAAATTTGTTCAAAACTCAATTTATTAACTCGTTTTTATTTATTTATTTTTGTATATATGTTTGAACTTTACTATCTAAGAACTCGTTCTTATCCTCCTCCATAATATTACTTTTTTTATTTGACTCCAATGTCCATGGTAATAATTATTGAAAGCTTTGTGAATGTAAAAGTATATTATAAGATATTTTAAATATCATTGGACTGAGATGGCTCATGAGTCATAATTAACCAGAAGTGGAACTGGGACCTGTTGATCAATAATGATCAACATAGTGATTATGATAGCTATTGTATCATATATTGCTTTCGGTTTGGACATGTTATATGTTTGTTGACAAAATAACAAAAATATATTATTATACTTTCGGTTCGGTTTTGGATATATTATATATAATTCCATAATTTTTTAGAAATAATATTGGAAGAATATGAAAATATTTTAAATAGAACAAACAACTTTTCTCACCTATAGATTTATTTTTTCTCTATTTTTTAGTGATACACAATGATATTATCTATTTATGTAATAAGAAAATTGTAAGATAATTTTGACAAAATATATTTATATAGACAGATAAAAAGAGCAGTGACAAAGTATAATATTACAAAAAACTTGAACAAATTAATTTAGTTTATTAATTTTACAAATGTTAAAATTGACAACAATACAATAATATAGATTCATATTAAAAACGAGAATACATAATATTTTGTTTTATCAAAAAATTATATGGTATTTTGTAGGTCCAATAGTGGTCATATCAAGAATAAAAAAACAAGGTTTCTATATAATATTTTCTTGGAGTTTAGGTAAAATGAAAAAAAAAATATTTGATTTTAGAAAGGAATCAATTAATTTACAATAATATATAATAAAAGGACATAAAATTAGATAGATATTTTATAATAATAGATTGAAAATGATATCTCTAGTGGAAAACAAGAAGATGAGACCAAGCACCATATTCTCTCTTTCTACATTTGTATATATAAACACTCAAAGATCTCTTCTTCTCCAACAAGAATCATCAAACCAAAAAAAACACATAATAAAATAGAAAATTAAAAAAAAAATGACAAAAGTTCATCCAAAGTTCCCAAACACAAGTGACCAAAGCTTGTCTGATTATAAAGCTTCAGCCATGGTTTTAACTGTGTGGAAGAAGTCACTTCTGTTCAACTGTGATGGATTCACAGTTTATGACACTAATGGAGATCTTGTCTTTAGAGTTGACAACTACATGAATTGTCCTAGAGACAATATCGTTCTTATGGATTCTTCAGGCTTACCTCTCCTCTCTATCCGTCGTAAGGTATTTTATTTTGTTATTTAAAATATATTTTATTACTTCTTAATTCCTTAATGTTTTAGGGTTTTTTTCTTATAACTCAAATATTGATTTTCTAAATTTTTATTCTTAAATTTTTAATATATGAATTATAAATTTTTTAAGATGTAGTGATTAAAAATAATTAAATTGATTTGATTACTATTAGTTTCTAATTAATTTAATAATATTTAAAAAATAATAATGATGATTGTTTTTAATTTACTTAAAACCTTCTAAATTTATCAGTGAAACATATATTGAGTTTCTAAATTTTATTTATAAATCATAAATTTTAAGATATAATGATTAAACATAATTACTATTAGTTTCTAATAATTACAATAATATTTTTGAAATAAAATATAATATATTTAAAAATAATGATTATTGTTTTTCTTTTAAATTTTTATGAATTTCTTAGTAAACCTAAATTTGTTTTTTTGTTAATTAACTTGAACAGAAGTTGAGTCTAGGAGATTGTTACATGGTATACAATGGAGAAACCGAGAGAGACCCAATCTTGACAGCAAAAAAGAACGTAAATATAATAACAAACAAAAGGACTTTAGCTTGGGTTAGCTCGAAGAAGACACTATTGTACAAGATTGATGGATCATACAGTGAAAGAAGCTGCACAATATTGGACGAGAAGAGGAGTAATAAGAAAACAGCAGAGATCAAAAGGAAAGAGACTTTGGTCGGAGGAGTTGACTTTGGTAAAGATGTTTTTAAGCTTATAGTTGAACCGGAGATGGAGCCTCGTGTGGCTATGGCATTGACCATTATACTTGACCAAATGTTTAAGTCTTATTAATGTGCATTGTGTTCATATGATGTACACATGAATATTTTGGCTGACGGATCAACAACGGTGGCTTGGTGGAGGCTGATATATTTATACTAATTTTACTTATTTTTAAATCATGTAACTTAAATAAGAATCCAAAAATAAATAAACATATGTAAATATGAATTAAAAAAATAAATCATGTTCGGATTTGGATAATGTAAAAGTTTTAAACCGGATATTTGAATCCATTCTTTATAATAAAATAATATTCGACGAAAAATCATTCAGAAATCAAAACATATAGTTTGATAAAAAAATACAAATATTCAAAATTTACTAATGATAATAAGAATCTAAATGTGACAAAAAATACGAATACAGAAACATATCCTAATTTTTTATGAAAATAATCCAAATTACAATTATTTATGGTAACATATTAATTAAAAAAAATATTTTTACAAAGACACTAATAAAACTTACATAAGAGACACACTTATTTAGCACTAAAATTTGCTAAATGGAGATTAAAACAATTAGCGATTATATTAAAAAAACTAATTTTACAAAATAACAAAAATGTACATAAATATTCAGAAAATATCATAAACCTAAGTTTCTATGATATTTTTTTTTTGGTTTTATTTCTTAAGATATTTTTCCTTTTCTATAACCACGCTAGTCTGGAGACATTGGAGCTCTTGCTACAGATTCAGTGGTTTAGATTCTTCTTCTTCTTCTGCCCTTAAAAATCTCTCTGTTTGGTGATTGAAGGAAGAAGGATGATAAGAAACCCTAGACCTTGCAGTGGTAGAAGAGTTATCGCCAAAAAGAGAACTCGTTCTGATGGATTCATCAATAGTGTTAAAAAGCTTCAACGCCGAGAAATCTCTTCTCGTATGGATCGAGCTTTCTCCTTCACCACTGCTCAAGAGAGATTCCGCAATATGCGTCTTGTGGTTTGTACTGTTGATTTTTTTTAATTTCTCAATAAATACTCAATTAGCTCTTGAATTTCTGATATTGAATTTCAGGAGCAATATGATACTCATGATCCTAAAGGAGATTGTTTAATTGCATTACCATTCTTAATGAAACGATCTAAAGTTACTGAGATTGTTGCTGCTCATGATATTGTATTTGCTCTTGCTCATTCTGGTGTTTGTGCTTGTTTCAGTAGAGGTATAGTTTAATTTCTTAACTTGTTTGCTTTGTGTTACTGTGATTTTGATTGATTTGTTTTTGGTTTTGTTTGCAGAGACGAATAAAAGAGTTTGCTTTATGAATATAAGTTCTGATGAAATCATCAGAAGTTTGTTCTACAATAAGAACAATGATTCTCTCATTACTGTTTCTGTTTACTCTTCTGACAATTTCAGCTCTTTGAAATGTAGATCCACTAGAATTGAGTATGCTTACTTACTTACTTGTATTCTTATCTCTTCTTAAGTTACTTCTTCTTAAGACTCGTTTAAAAGCAATGTTTTGTTTTTGTTTGGTTTAGATATATAAGGAGGGGTCAAGCAGATGCAGGCTTTCCTCTTTTTGAGTCTGAGTCACTTAAGTGGCCAGGTTTTGTTGAGTTTGATGATGTTAATGGGAAGGTGTTGACATATTCTGCACAGGACAGGTCTCTTTATCACCCAAAAACTGTGTTTACTTGACTCTTGAAGTTTCTTATTAACTGAGCTACACATTTGTTCTACAGTGTTTACAAGGTGTTTGATCTGAAAAACTATGCCATGCTTTATTCGATATCAGACAAAAATGTCCAGGAAATTAAGATCAGGTGAACTTTTCTACATCTTTCTATGTTTCCTGTTTGCAAATGTTGAAGTTAGTATCTTAAGTGTTCTTTACCTGCATCAGTCCAGGGATTTTGTTGTTGATCTTCAAAAGAACTACAAGTCATGTTCCTTTGAAGATTCTATCGATCGAAGATGGTACTGTTCTCAAGCCCTTCAATCATCTACTTCACCGAAACAAGAAAATCGATTTCATTGAACAGTTCAATGAAAAGCTTTTAGTTAAGCAAGAGAATGAGAATCTCCAAATACTTGATGTGAGTGGTAGTAACTAGTAACACTGTCTTCTTAGTTCAGTACTGCTTTATTGTGTATTCTAATAAAGTATTGTTTTGTTCTTAAAGGTCCGTAATGCTGAGCTTATAGAAGTTAGCAGAACTGAGTTCATGACACCATCAGCATTCATATTTTTATATGAGAACCAGTTGTTTCTAACATTCAGAAACCGAAATGTATCTGTATGGAATTTTCGCGGAGAGCTTGTAACATCATTTGATGATCATCTTCTTTGGCATCCAGATTGTAACACAAATAATATATACATAACAAGTGATCAGGATCTGATCATCTCATATTGCAAGGCAGATACCGAAGATCAGTGGATGGAAGGAAATGGTAAGCACTAAGCAGACTTGAATCCAAAAACCTTATATGAAAAAGTTCAAACTGAGTCTGATTTTGTTGTTTGGTTGATGATTGCAGCGGGTTCGATTAATATAAGTAATATCTTGACTGGTAAATGCTTAGCTAAGATAAAAGCAAGTAAGGAAGAGGAATGCAGTAGTAGTAGTAGTGGTTTAGGTAGCTCCAAGCAAAGAAGAAGTGTGGTTACTGAGGCTTTAGAAGACATAACAGCTCTCTTCTACGACGAAGAACGTAATGAAATATACACAGGAAACACACATGGACTTCTCCATGTTTGGTCTAATTGAATCTACTTACCATTTGTTTGTTTTACTTCAGTTAGCTTTGAGATCTTTTTTATATACTATGTGATCTGTAACTTGTGTTTGAGCAGCAATGGTGGTTGTAGTGAAGCTAGAAATATTTGGGGAGGATTAAGCTCCCATTTATGTATACACTAATAAGATTTAACCATCTTTGCATAATGAGATGTTCCAACGACATTCATGGTGGAACTGATACGACCGAACATGTGAACAAGATTTAACAAAAGGTTTGGAAATGATAATTTAGATGTGTTTGACTATTTTTGCATAAAATATGTCTTATGTAGAAATTAATTAAACATATAGTCAGGAATTATAACATGTTAATTATTGAGATTACAGAGTTAAACACCAAAAATAATTGTTTCTTTAACAATCTTAGATCTGTGACAACTTATAATTACAAAAGTGCTATAAAATATGAGACATGGAACTGGAAAGAGTCTTTGAGCAAGAGACCACTCAAACTCCAATCTAGGCGGCAGGCGAACAGACAGGTCTGATGAACGATCGCATGGTTGACACGTGTTCAAATTAGCGGCGTTTAAAAGGTTTAGTCTACGTAGTCATGCACACACCACAAACTTTCTCCTTACATTTATTTTTATTTCACAAAAATAAATCACTAAATTTTTTCAACCTTTGTAATAACAGAGAGATCCACGCTGTCACTTATATCATTTTTTATCTGATTTTTCCTATCTGAGTAAAAAATATATCATTTTTCACAAAAATAAAAATAAGATTTTTTTTTTTTTAAAAGAAAAAAAGTCAGGGCGTGTTTCTTGCAGAATTCACATTTGGTGTCTTCTACCTTTGATTTTTTGTTCTCTCTACTTTTCAGCGATTCAATTCAATACCCTTTTGGCTTTTTCACAACAATCTTGGTTTGGTCACTCAATACAAAGAAGAAGAAACAAAGCAACAACTCAAAACTCATGTCTGGTTTGTATAATAACTCATCTTACTTCTCCCCTGCTCGAACTGCTTCTCCTCAGATTAGAAGAACACCTGAGATCGATAGGTATATATATATGACTTAACTCTACTTATTTTCCATACACCTTCTGATCTGTTTTTTTTTGTTTTTGCTCAGCAGCTCTCAGTACTTCTCAGAGCTTGTCGCTGAACATCAAAAGCTTACACCTTTTTTACAAGTCCTACCTATATGTAACCGTTTATTGAGTCAAGGTTCGTTTTTTTATTCTGATTCGGATCAAAGTGTATATACCTCTTTCAGCTATGTCTTGTGATGACTTAAAGTCACTAGATTTATTTCTTTAATTTTAATTAGTCCTTATAATAGTGATTAGATCAAGTTCACTGATTTTGATTCTCCAGGCTTGGTGTCAATTGATCTTGTGTTGTGGTTCTTATAAAGTTTGTTGATTTGCAGAGATGTATAGGGTCTCTGGAATCATGTCTAATCCAGGATTTGGTGATATTGATAGACTTAGACATAGAAGTCCAAGCCCTATGGCTTCTTCTAATCTTATGTCTAATGTCTCTAATACTGGATTAGGTGGTTGGAATGGTCTTTCTCAGGAGGTATTATCTTACACTAAGTCTTCAACTTGCTTGGCTTCTTTAGTTGTTGTTGATCTGTTCTAAGACATTCACAGAGGTAAGCTTAACACTTGGTTTCTTACAGAGACTTAGTGGAACACCTGGAATGACAATGGATTGGCAAGGTGCTCCTGGAAGCCCTAGTTCATACACTGTCAAAAGGATATTGCGTCTGGAGATTCCAGTTGATAGCTATCCGAATGTGAGTACTCAAGTTTCTAATGTGTTTGCTCATTATATGCAAATGAATTGACACTTGTGACAGTAACATATCTAAACTCTCCTCTGTTTTATCAGTTCAATTTTGTTGGACGACTTCTTGGTCCTAGAGGCAACTCATTAAAACGCGTTGAAGCTACTACAGGTTGCCGTGTATTCATTAGAGGGAAAGGATCAATCAAAGATCCTGAAAAGGTAAAGATCCATGAAACATTTTGAACTAAGAGTATACTTCTGATGATGATTTTATTGATGAATACAATGTAGGAAGATAAACTAAGAGGAAGACCAGGCTATGAACACTTAAATGAACAGCTTCATATCTTAATAGAAGCTGATCTTCCTCCAAGTATCGTAGAGATTCGCCTACGACAAGCTCAAGAAATCATAGAAGAGTTACTAAAACCTGTGGTAAACACAACACATTTTAGAATCTTTCTTAGTTTTGGCATCAGTGCAAAGCATTCAAAGAACACGTTTTAATTTTAGAAGCTTTCTTAGTTGTTATGCCCCATTGAGACTATACTTATTACATGTAGGACCTTTATGTTTTGTCTCAGTACCAACTCTTTAAAGTTAATGGTCATGTGTGACCACAACACTAGTCAAGGTTTAATATAACATGTTTTGTTTGTTTGTTATTGTGTAGGATGAGTCACAAGATTTCATAAAGAGACAACAGTTAAGGGAACTAGCATTGTTAAACTCGAACAATCTGCGAGAAGAGAGTCCAGGACCAAGTGGAGGTGGAAGTGTTTCGCCATTTAATTCAAGTGGTAAACGTCCTAAGACAGGATGCTAAAGGAGTGTTTTAGTTTGTCTTCTTCCCCAAAATGGTTACTTCAACCAAAAGGACATGTCTGCATGCTTACACATGTATGTGTATATTTGGTTTCACCAATAGTGGCTGCAATGGTGGTGGTCTGTGAAGTCCTGATCCTTGGTCTCTCTCTGGTGAGCGACCTTGTGGCTTTACTTTTTTTTTCTTTTATTACAAATTATTTAAAAAATATTTCAACAAAAAAAAAGGTATGATATATATATAGGAGAAAAATATGTGATGGCTTGAAATTCTTATTGTAAAAAAAAACATTTATTGGATTGATTCTTATCGTTTGATGAGTTGACCGGTTTGGAAGAAGAGATGCAAATGACTAAAACCTAAAAACACCTTACTAACTAATATCTAAGACACTGAATCAACATGAAGCTCTTGATATATCTCAATCAGAGCCTGTATGCTTAATCTGGTCTCATCATGAAATAAAAAGACAGATCTTCTCAACAAAACTTCCACCGGTTGTCGCAGTTAACACATGTAACATAAGTTGTCATTGGCTCATCAGCACTTCTTGTTTGCATTTGATAATAAGTGCATTTGCGTTGACCACATCTCGCACACTTGAACTGATCTGTAGATGCTTTTGCTCCAACACCACGTTCACATTCAAACAAAGCTTTCTCTTTAATCTGGTTGTTCTCTTGTTTCCTCTTGTCACTTGCCATATCTTCAGCTGATAATGTCATTAGTTTCTCTGGTGAAATCTCCCCAGTGAGAACTCTCCTTCTCAAGTCCGGATTGTTACTATCCCTCAGGTTGAACATTATAGATCTGTACTTAAACTTCTGCGATCCAGTTGAGCGACCAAATTTCTCAAACATTAGTGATTCCACTGAGACAGCAACACGAAGTGGATCACTTGCATCTACTGACGCTCTTTCATAATCATCAGCTTCTCCAGAAACCCTGGATAATGCTTCCACAAGTAACTCACGGATTTTGTCACGTACAGGATCATTACATTTGAACATTGAAGTTAGTTTCAGAGGAGCATTAAGTGGCTTAACTGGTGTTTTTCGGATTTCATTCGAGACCTTTACAGCCTGACCACGATGATCTATCTTGGCTCCGTTACTGACTTTGTTGTCAGGTTCCTTTCTCTCTACCTTGATACTCTTCACTGAATCACCTCTATGAAGTTTCTGAACTTTTACAGGGGCAGGATTTGAAGTCTTCTCAACACCAATCTTATTCAACTTACCCTCTTTAACTGTTTCAGCTTTAACACTGCTCGTGCTTTGGGTTTTATTAGCCATAGCTGTCTCTTCAATGATAACTTTCTTCCATATCTCAAGCAGATCAGAAGCTACACTTTTGATATCTTCAACAGGATGTTTTACAAGAGACCTCAGCTTCTTTCCTACCTGAAAGCAAGAACATAATATAACTTTTATCTAATGCATTGATTTGTTTCTCTTAACCCTAATAAGGAACCTAAGCTAACAGAGGTCAACGCTACGAGATATCAATGTTTACCTAAATACAAAATTAATCAATCTAAATTAGGTTAAATAGATTAATCGAAAACGCACTTGAGTCGCAACGAGTGCGTCGTATGTGACAGGAAACTTCTTGAGTTGTGTTAAGGAATCAAGACATCGAGAAACCTCTGGACCTGAGGAGCTAACAACGTTACGAGCTGCTGCATCGGCCGCCTTCTTCGCTGCCTCAAACAATCCAATCAATTCACTTTCCATCGTCGATAGAAACAATTAGCCAATCCGAATCAGAACAAAATCGATCCTAAATCTTCTCAAATTAGCGATTGAAGAAGATTTTGAAAAGGTTTCAAAGTGAACGAGATGTTCGGCGAAACCTGGTTTTCGTCACGACGGCGAGGATAGAGATTACGGAGTGAAACAGTGTTTTCTATTTATTTATATAAACCCCTAGAAGAAACGATCAACGGTTCCAGTTAAAACTTGAAGAATCGACGGTCTCGATCACGTGACTGTGTCTATGGAGACCACTAGATTCACGCATCTCCAAGTCTTTTCTTTTAAGCCCTGACCGAGATTTCTGCATTAAGCATGGGCTCATTCAACAAGGCCCTTATTGGGCCAGTGTTTTAATTTTTCTGGGCTTTTGACGAACAAAACAAAATCTCCTTTCTTTCATTAAATGACTATAACTCGTTTACCCAACATAATGGTTAACAGTTCGGACACAAATCTATAGTTACTGTCATAAATAATCCACTAAAATTATCGATTGAAAATTTTAGCATTTCTAAATTAGTCAATTCTTATTGTGTAATAAACCAATCTCTAGATCATTGCTAACAACATCATCATGATCATCATCACCATCTAGTCCTTCACTAGTTTCTTCGTCGGAATAACACTTATCGGCTGCAGCGGATGTAAGTTCTTCCGCCCGCTTCACCTGATGGGTCCAGTCCGTACGGATCAACGTATAAAGCATCATAAGCAAACAAGTCATCTGCGCAGCCAACAGTCCATACCATAGCCCACGAAACCCAACTTTAAAACCAAACGTCGTCGTAACGGCCACAGGCAAGCCCACAATGTAAAATGCACATAGGTTAACACGTGCCCCATCTTTGGGCCTTGCCGTCCCTGTCAAGACTCCACAAGCAGCTGTCTGGGGAGAGTTTCCAATCTCGCAAAGGCCCAAGATAGGAAGGGCCGACGAAATAAGCCCGAGAATCTCCGGTTCATCTGTGAACATCTTTCCCCAAACTGACCTAAGCGCGGTCACAAAAACAGCAGCTGATAAACCGTATGCTACTGCGAGTATCAAACCGATTACGGTCGTACATTGGGCTCGTGTGGGTTGGCCACCTCCAAGTGCGTGGCCTACACGAGTTGCTATGGCACTGCTTATAGCGAATGGGACTACATAGAGTAGCCCAGTGGTTTGAATCATTATACCCATGGCGCTAACACTCGCTTTAGGGTTCCCAAGAAGCCCACAAAGAAAAAGCATGATCTCATACCACCAATACTCTAAGCACACAGAGATGGCGCTTGGTGCGGCTAAAGAAAGCAACGGCCACCATCCACGGAAAAGTGAACGCAAAGCTAGCCCTTCCCATGGTTTGATTAGAGTATCCGAGACGCACGTGTAAAGAAGCAGTCCCACATTGATGTTCATAGTGTTACAAGCCATTGCAATAGCCACGCCCTTAACACCTAAACGCATACGCACGACAAAGACGTAGTTGAATAGAGGATGAACAAGAATTGATACAATAGCTGATATGGTCAACGGTGACGTCATGCCTTGTGTTCTAAGGAATGTTCGAAGCGGGTGGAGCATGGCTTGAGCCAGGAGCTCTGGGATGAAAAAGACCATGTAGGTTTTAGCAACCCGGGTTATATCCGGGTCCTGACCTAACCTGAGGAAAATAGGTTCGACGTTGAGCCATGCAATGGCTATTGGAAGAGAGACGACAACTAAGAGACAAAACATTTTCTGAAACGTGTGGCTAAGTACGGTCCAGCGTTTAGCTCCAAAGGCTTGTCCACATATTGGATCCATACCAACGGAAAGGCCTTTGAGTACGGAAACTCCGGTGATGTTGCCAAAGCCCATGGCGAGTGCACCACCAGCGAGTTCGACTTTACCGAGGTGACTCAAGAACCACATTGAGATTATTGATCTCGAGAAAATGAGGAGTGATGTCATCACTATAGGGAATGCTATTTTTGTGAGCGATGCCATCTCCTCTCCCACCTACATGAGGAAAACAAAACATTCAAAACTTATAGCAAAACGCATTCAAGAATATATATATACACACAAAACGCATTCAAGAAACTTTAAGTATATGTTAACAATAACAAAGTAGTATTTTCCCATGGTATTTAGTCTTTAATATTATATATAATATAATACACAAAGTATTATCTAACAAAAAATTAGTATTTGATATTTTATCTCTTTCGATGTAGCCATTGTTATTATGAGAATTTCACATATATGTATAGTAAAATAGTTGTTATTAAAAAAAATTTTAAAACACCAAATTATACAATCTAATTATTTACAAAATAATATATAGCCGAGTTTTCTATTTACCACATGTCCTTTTAAATAATAGATTCAACATAGATTTTAAAATAAATTATAGTAAATATTTGGGTAATGCATTATATCATACCGTTCATATGATATTAAACTATTTATATTAAAAGTTTTATATATGAAAACATAAAATCTTGAGATATATGTTTATATTGGGGAACAGAAGGATATTTATAAAATAAGGAAAATAATATTTACCATTATAAAAATAAAAACAAATTGTGAGCACGAGGAAGATGGTTGCATCACATGGCCACTGGGACCGTGACGAAAAAGAATGATAATAAAAAGTTTTTGGAACTGAATAATCAAATTCACAAGTGACATAAAAGCTAATGACTAACTGTACCAACATTCTAGGATCTTTTTTAATTAAATAAAAAAATGTCATGGGTTCTAAAAAGCTCACCTTTTTAATTATTTTATTTTTGAAAAAATAAAATCAGCTAAAAATGTATTTTCTTTCATTTCTTGAACTAATATAGGGATATTTCATAAGTAATTATATGAATTAGATTATGTGAAAACGGAACTAAATAATATAGTAAACTTTGTATTATTGTATGTAGTGAACTAATAAGAAAAATATGAGAGGAAATATATATATATATATAACACTTTCGTTTAGTAACTGTCCAAAAAAACAAGTAAATACAATACAATCCATAAATAAATATATATCTGACTCTTAGTCCACGAAACTTAGGAAACATCGTATACTAATACTAATACATATCAAAGGTTTATTTTAATAATGTTAGCTTCTATCACCAAAAATAAAAATTTAGTCAGTTTCGTAGTAATTTCAACAATCATATTTTGACTAAATCATATAACGAAATCACTATTCAATCTTGTGAATCAGATAAAAGATAAATCGATTAAGAGAATTTTTTAAAAAATCGTATTAAACTTAGATATGAAGTCATTGCAGTCGAAAAATGATCATATCAAATAGGAAAAGAAAATAAATTATCAGAGATCTCGATATGTGATTTGAACTGAGTCTGGCAAAAAAAACAAATAATAAAAGTAAATATTAAAGTATATAGAAAACAATAAACGATTTAAGAAGAATAAATGAGTTGTAGGAAGAGGAAGAAAAATATCTTATTTATAGATTAGGAAAAAAATATTTTTTTTTAGAAAATATTTTTAGAAAATGATATTGTTAAGATTTTTAGAATATTTGAATTATATTCAAAAACAAATTGAAGATGCAATGTTGTTAAAGCAGAATATTCGAAATATATTCTAAAATAAAGTTGAAATATATTCTAGTTATTTTATTATATATATATATATTTAAGATATATATGATTTATTTATTTTTCTACTAATGTTATCAATATATAGAAAATAATATAATAATGTACTAACAATTTTTATAATATTCCATATGATGTAAGGTTAATTATTAATAATACTTTCCAAATAATATGTATTAGATATATATAAGCATTTATGTATAATGATGTTACTTGAAAAAATATATAAACCTTTACACTAAAATGCTATAAAACAGTCAAAATCAGCATTCAATCCAGTAAAATATCATTTTCCAAGAATTCCATATTATTTACCACCAAAAAAAAAAACACAGTGAATAAAAAGATGAAATAAAATCATCATAATCACGATTCACGACAGACTAGTTGAAGTAAAAATAAAACTATGAAAACAAACAATAAGCAAGAGTTTGGTTTCCAAACTTATCGGATATATTTTGACAAATAAAATATTAAAAAACAAAAGGGAAAAAGAAACAAGCCTCGTTAAAAGGGATACGACGGAGACCATCGGAGAATACGGCGGTGCCACTAGTTTCTCCTTCTTTGAGAGACGTTGAAACATCGCATTCTCCGTTTATAATCTCTCCAGATTCATTACTCTTCATGTTGGATCCACACATGCTCTTATATATTATCACACTTCGTTACTTATAACAAAAAGATTGACATAGAAGCTCGCTATGAGTATGTGAGAGAGAAGAAGAAGAATGTTTTTAACTTCATTCCCTGAGTATTTATGTACTTAGTCCACTCTAATTAATATAAATTCTTTTATATATTTATAACTATTTTTTATTTTTATAGAAAAACATGTTTCTTCATTTTTTTTATATTTAAGTTCAAACCTGAAAGTTATATAAAATATCGAACTGTCAAGATCTAAGTTTCCCATAAGTCTTTTATGTATATTGAGTTAAATAGTCATCTTCGGCTAAATTAATTAATTAAATAGTTACTTTATACTTTATTTCCCACTTATGGAAAGCCTTGACACTTATAGTAAAAAATAATTAATAAATAATACGAGTTAACATCTTCTTGCTTTTTTCTATGCATAAAATATTGACCAACTCTTGCTTTTTAGTATATACATTATTATTTGTGATTAATGTTTTAATATTTTTTCCCTATTTATATAAAATTTATTTTCAAATGCTATTATAGTTATAATCTACTTCATCTGTTAAGACTAAAATAGTCTCATTAGGGCGTTAAACTCTTTAGCTTAAGGTGATATATTGAAACGAGTATTTGAAGAGATTTAGTTAAATTTGAGTGAATTTAGAATTTTGTTATAAAATTCTATGAAATCTCATATAAAACCATGAGATTTTGATATTTATATTTTTAACTAAAAAATCATATGAAATCTTAACTGAAATTTTTAATTCAAATTCTTATATTGTTTTCAATAACAGTGAAATTTATGATATTTTTAAAAATCAATGTTTCAATAACACGATATTTCAATAACTATTTCAAAATTCATGTTTCAATAATACATAATTTGATATTTTAAATCAAATCTCATCAAATTATAAGTTCAATACACCCCTTAAGTATTTTAAAAAAAATAATATTAGATGTATATATGTTTTCCTTTATCCATAGACACCATCATAAATCTTATAATTGGATAGTTAATTAGTTTTGCATTTTTCTTCATATTTCATTTTAATTTCAGTTGAGGTGTTAAATTTGTCAATCTAGCTCTAGGTAAAAAAACACTATCATTTTTGATGTTATCTTATCTTTTAGACTAGTTTAGATTCACTTCACCATAAAATAGTTTCATGCAATTATATTTGACTAATGTTAGTGATATGTGTTATATGTTTTTCAATGCTCTTTTATATTTACTATTCCTTTTACCATTTTTTTTTTGTCTGTTGTAATTTGTCTCATTATTGGATAACTAGTTTTGAATTTTTCTTACAATTGTGTAGACTAGTTTGTCTATATCTAGAACTCTTAAAACACTCTATCTTGTTTGCTAGCTGTCCCTATCTATTTTTTTGACTTAGACTAGTTTAGATTCACTTCACCAACAACAGTTTCATGCTGGTTTTGGTCCAGAACTTTTTAATAATCTTAATAAGAAAATAATTTTCAATGTTTTTTATATTTACTATTTCTATTACCAACAACTTTTTTTGTCTATTCTATTTTATTTTAATTTTTTGTTCTTTGTAACACATATTTAAATGCTCATCCCTATTTTTTTGGAGAAACAAGTAAAGATAATGTATCCTTAGTTGACATACAAATTAGGTTAATTCTCTTAGATACCACTAAATTAAGTTTAATTTTTACAAATATCATTAAAATTGATTTAAGACAAAATTACTATTAACAAATTTAATTATATTTTGGAGAAATTACATAAAATTCAAACAATAAATACTAAACCCAACCACTAAATACTCAACCCAAACAATAAAAAACTAAACTCAACCAGTAAATACTCAACTCTAACATTAAATTAAAAATATAATTTCAATAAAAATGATATTAATGTCCAATTAAAAAAAAAATAATGTAAATTTATCCAATAAACTATAAATAATGGTATTATAAGGAATTACTCTACAAATTATCAATTTATTAGTACAAAAGTTTTTTTTTATTTTAAATCACCACAAACATAAGAATAAACATAATTATCATACATTGTTGAAAAGTAAAATAAAATAATCAATGGTGATGAAGAGCTTTTAGTTGCAACTTACATTTTATATAAATATAAATTTCTTCGATACTCTAAAAGTTACTGAAAAAAAAAACAAAATCAATGATGGTGTCAGCTTAAAGGCATTTTAGTTACAATTCCCTTAAGATAAGTATGTTTTTTCGATAAAGTAAAAAAAATTTTAAAATACAAAATCATTAGAGGAGATGGGTATTGTCTACTTAGAACCATGCAAAATAATTTATAAGCTATTTGATACTCTCATTACATCTTCTTTGATAGCGACAGCTTTGGTTTCATCAAAGTTTAGTTCCATGTCTCCCTATTGCGACACCTACACAATTTTATATCGTTTGAAGACAATAAACAACTTTATTTAATGTATTTTTAGTTAACTTAAACTAGTTAAATTTGTCATTGTATTGTCCTAAACCCTAATGTTAAATTATTATATTACTTAAGTGTGATTAAAGAAGGACCATTATTGAAGGTTATTAACGTACGAAAGATGCTATAACTAACCAATTAGTGTATAATCACATGCATGCTCTTCAAATACAATTATACATTACACCAACACATATGCTAAAATATAGATTTAACATTCGTTAACTTAGTTGGTCCACTTATATAAAGTTACAAAAAGGATTATGTAATAACGACCCTTGGACTAGTTTGGGGTCCTCATGAATTACTTTATAGTATTTGTTTCTATTAGATTTGATCATTCGTGTGAACTTTGGGCTAAGTAGTAGTGTTCTTTTTTTTCATCTGAAACTTTTTGGTTGAAAAATTGTATTTATGGACTTTATAATATTTAATATTAAGGATCATGAAAGTAAATATTAAAATATTTGATCCAATCACATGTTTTCATATTATTTATTTCATACCATAAACTCAACAAAATAAAAGTTATTAATAAAATGAACATTTGTAAAATAGTTGTATAATACATAATAAATTAACAAACTGTATATATATATATATATATTAGTTCCAACTTTCATAGGTTCAAATAAATTTCGATAGTTGATATATTTATAAAATATTTTCAAATATTTATTTGTGTAAATATAATATCAGTATTTTCAAATATTGTATTTGTATAAATACAATATTTATTTGTAGAAACCATCATGTCCCCAAATTGCAAATATGGGCCCGTTAAAAAATTCAACGTGGCCCACATATAGGCCCAAGTGAGGGTTAGCAACATCATCATCGTCTCTCTAAGCGCGTTTCCATCTGATCTGATCTGACATATATTAAAATCTTCACAGCGGAAATGATCGATCATGTTTCACCATATGATTATTAATAATAAATAATAACAAAATATAAAAAATTTCTTAAAATTCAAATGAGTAATGGACCATCACTTTCTCTAAGGAAGAAAATAAAATGACGAATATGGAAGAATGAACCAAAAAGTCTTTTTAATTTTTTCTTCCTCTGGCCTGAACCTTCGGATCCTTCTCTCCAATGGCTCTCATGCGAACCAGGAGCCAATTAAACGTTTCTTCATTAACTCCACCACCACCTCTTCCATCTCCGATCCCTAGAGCCAGAGGATCTCGTTCCGCTGCTAGCGAGATTCTCACCGAGATCATTGAAAGATCCGTTCAGGTTCCAGAGCTCACGCTTCCAGAATCTAATTCCGTCGGTGAATTTTGCGGTTCACGTCATTTAATCCCGGCGGAGATTGATTTCCGGTTATTAGCATCGAGGAGAGAAGGATCGGTTGATCGGTTGGTGAAATCGGCGAGAGAGTTCGGAGCGTTTCGTGTGAGCTATCATGGTATATCAGGAGAGGAGCTAAGGTCTCTTGTAAGAGAATCGGGTCGGGTTTTCGGAGTTTTGGAGGGAAGAGACACCGGGTTTCATCGGAGTGTTGTCGGAAACAGAGATGAGATCTTATGGGTTCGGTCGTGGAAAGAACGCATGGAATGGGCACGTGAGTATATCGGACCTCAACGGTACCGATGCTTCAGGTATTGGGCCGTTACTGGGCCGCGCGTGTTTGGATCCAGTTCTTGAATCTTTAATATTTCTTTTGTTTTGCAGCCAAGAAATGGAGAACGTAGCTGATAAACTTGAAGAGATAGCAAGAAAACTAGGGCAAATAATAGTAGAAAACTCAAGGAAACAAAGTGATAAGAGAATACAAAGAGGAGAATCAGTACTCAGCGTTTATAGATACAATCATCAAAACGTAACTGAGCAAAGCCCTCCTTTACCTAAAGAAAGAACCGAAGAAATGCTTCATTTTACACTTAGCCTTCACCTTCCAGCTAAGAACTGCGAGTTCCGTGTTAACTCAGGCAAAGGTCCACTTTCTTTCCATGCTGATCCCGACACTATCCTTGTCACTTTTGGTCGTCAGCTTGAGGTATACATGATCACTTACTTAGCACTATATATATTTACTTTGTGGTAATGATCTTGTAATACATGTATGAAACTAGGACTGGAGCTTAGGAGAATTCAAATGTCGTCAAGGAGATATCATTTATCATCCAGACGCGTATGGTTCACCAACATCTTTCTCCATAGAACTCAAGTGCATGTCTCTTTTCTTATCAAACACTTCTATTACAAAAACTACCAAAACGTTTTCATTAACCCATCAGATTTTAACAGCGTTACTCTTACTTTTTTTCTTTCAATATTTTTGGAGTTATGGATCACATATCGCGAGTTAGAGTATTCATATACATTTAACTTTTTTTTCTTTGTGGGAGACATCCGTGCATTTGAGTCTTGGATGATAGGTCGAAGCTTCGGTTGTATATGTTTGGTGTCAAATTTGATAACATGCAAATTTATGTATTATTGAATACGTTATTCACATCTTTTGATAGAGTTGGGATAAACTTATTGTCATATGAAAAATATATAATGTAATTTCGTAATTAAATGATATAAAACCGTGGTAATGTTTCTGTTTACGTACGCCATGACCACATGACGGTGTTGAAGACGGTTTCTGTTTGAATCAGATATATATATATATCTTCACTCGTGACGTTAACTATGAGTAGGTTAATATTCAATAATAAACCAATGCATGACGTATTTATTTTTCTTGAAAGAATTGATATTTCTATGGATTTCATATACCACAATAAAAGAAGTTGACTCAGAATTGATATATTTTTTTTCTTAACCTGGTTGATAGATTAGGACCAATTCGAATTTGTAAAATTGTAAAATTATCGCATTGAAATTGTCTGTCATCTAAGATGATTATTTCTTTATTTTATTTGTTTAATCCATTATTAATATAATAAAGTCAAACAAATATTTAAATATTTTTAAAATTTTGCTTACGTGGCAAGCTAAGGAGTTTCTATAAGAAGATGCATCGCGCGCAAAGTTTTATTTTTCAGTTTGTAGACTGTTTCTATTTGCGTTCATATTTGTTAATGGCCGAAAACGATTCAATCATCGTCAACCTCACCGGAGATGATAATCAGTCTGCGTTGTTTGGTAAGTACAATATCGGTAAGCTCCTTGGTATCGGCTCGTTTGCCAAAGTCTATCAAGCGGAGGATGTTCACAACGGCCAAAGCGTAGCGATCAAAGTCGTTGAGAAAAAGCGTTTAAAACAAGGACTTACGGCGCACGTTAATAGAGAGATATCTATTATGCGCCGTTTGCGTCATCCTCATATCGTTCTCCTCTCTGAAGTCCTCGCCACCAAGACGAAGATCTATTTCGTCATGGAGCTAGCCAAAGGCGGTGAGCTATTCTCAAAAGTTTCCGGCGATCGTTTC
>KE156525.1:61798-74485 GCA_000411055.1 Leavenworthia alabamica
CCGACAACTTATCTCGGCTGTGAGATACTGCCACGCTAGAGGAGTTTTTCACCGTGATTTGAAGCCGGCGAATCTTCTCCTCGACGAGAATCGAGATATTAAGGTTTCAGACTTCGGTCTTAGTGCAGTGAGAGAGCAGATTCAATCTGATGGAATGCTCCATACGCTCTGTGGAACTCCTGCTTACGTGGCGCCGGAGGTTCTCTTGAAGAAAGGCTACGATGGATCTAAGGCGGATATTTGGTCATGCGGCGTCGTTTTGTTTCTTCTTAATGCAGGTTACTTGCCGTTTCGTGATCCTAACATCCAAGGACTCTACCGGAAAATCCACAAGGCGCAATACAAACTGCCGGAGGGGACGTCAACAGATCTACGACTGTTGCTCAGCCGTCTCTTGGAACCAGTTCCGGAGAAGCGAATCACCGTTGAGGAGATACTACAAGATCCGTGGTTCAATCATGGAGTAGATCCGAGTGATATCATAGGTATCCAAGCCGACGATTACGATATGGAGGAAAGCGGAAAAAAACTAAACGCCTTCGACTTAATCTCGTCTTCATCGAGCGCGAATCTCTCTGGTTTGTTCGGAAATTTCGTGACGCCGGACCACTGCGATCAGTTCGTCTCCGACGAGACTACGGTGGAGATTATGCGTAAGGTCGAGGAAGTTGCGAAGCAGTTGAATCTGAGGATAACGAAGAAGAAGGAGAGAGCGATAAAGCTTGAAGGGCCTAAAGGAGTAACTAATGTCGTTGTCAAAGTTCGCCGGCTAACAGACGAATTAGTGATGGTGGAGATGAAGAATAAGCAAAGAGACGTGGGCTTAGTTTGGGCCAATGAACTCAGGCAAAAACTACGTCGTTTGATTAACCAACCGGTTTATAGGGTTCCTGACACATAACCATAATCTACTCGTGATGTTCAACAGTAGAACAAGAGAACCAGTTTTATTTCTTAAAAATTGATATGAAATTATAGAAGCATTATGGTTAACCGGTTCGGTTTACATTGGATCATAGAAATTAATGGGAATATCAGCAGCCTCTTTGTAAATAAAAATAATAGTAAGAAGAAAACGAACCGGCATATACATATTTTTTCCAAGACTAAGACTAAACACAACAATGATTTGCTTTATTCGTTTGACAAAATTTGAATAAAACTCTTAGTCTTGATGTTCATGTGAATATGTGTGTTTGCAAATTTGGGCCTTTGTTTTTGCTATTATTTATTGATTCGTGTTGTTGATTGTGTTTGGGAATCGAGTGCAAAGCATTCTTAATAATTTCGTATCATTATTAAGCTTTGATTGTTTATACTATATACTAGTATATGATATATAAATATATCAACGATAAATATGACACACTTTGGCCTATATATAGTATCTTTCCGGTCTAAGGATTATTTGTTTTGAAGAGTTTTGCTATAAAGCAATAGTTGCAAAAGGTAAATTAGGTGTTAAGTGTACGTAAGTCTATCGAAGCCAACCTTCATTTTTAAGTAAAAAAACTCAAAAATCTTAGGTTGAAGAGAACCAGAGGACAAAGACAGATTAGATATATCTGCAAAAGTTGTGTCCCAAAATGATTTTCAATGTTTTTTTGTTTTGTTTTAACTTTCTTGAAGTTGTGACTACCAAAACGACTGTACATCTTGGTTTAGGAATTGACTCTCCACATATTGCCTCCCAGTCTCATCCCCAGTCTTCTTCACTTTCCTACACATTTTTAAAAAAAATCTAGTAAAAATCTGAACAATTTAATGTATAAGTTATATAACCAATGCTTCCAAGAACAAGCATGTTACATGCATATTCTGCTATATAGTCTCAAAAACAACAGAAATTAGAGGTTCAGAACAAGCTAGTCTTACTTGAGCCAGTGATTCGGAGAAGGTAGTTCAAATGGATTCTCTGGAGCTGACCCAGATGGACTCATGTATGCACTATTATTCAATCCGGCTTCTTCTTGATGACTAAGAGACAAAAGACTCTCAGTCCCAGATGATGCTGGGAGGAACATTTTCTGTGACCAAGGATCATGGTTGTTTGGACCAGCAGCAATAGGACTGAACCCACCACTTCTCTGATCATGTTCAAAACAGTCTTTACTGTGTGAATATGCACTGTGAATAGGATCATCTTTTGCAAATAATGATGATGTTCTATTATGAGGCATATGATGCACAATATTATCTGAAGGTAGAAGGAGATCTTGGCCAAAGGTGGTCTTCCACATTTGCCAGCTTCCATCATTAACTTGTTTCTCATCTGCAACTCGTAACTTTGACAAGGGAGATTCAATCGGAGATGGCTTATTGACTTCACAAAAAAGTGTATTCTTCAATAAGTGGGGGTTTTCTACACCAGTATCAAACTTAGCCCTTAGATCAAGTGATTCTGAAACAGGTCCCAGAAGAGATATTGGATCTGGAACATAACACGGATCTTCAAAACGCTCTTCTTCAGGCAAAAAGCCACGAGAATTTTCTCCCGGATGAGGGAGACTAATCCCTTGTGCAGATGAGAAACCTAAGCTACTGATGGTTGATCCGCTAGAGTATGTTGGTATATTGAATGGTGATGGGAGACCAAAACTGATTGGATTGTCAAAGGTTCGTATTGAATGATCTTGGTTAGGAGTTTGAGAAGACTGAACATCTTTGGGCTTTGTATTAGGTCGACTTATAACATTAACACTGGAGGAAGCAGGAACAGATGGCGAACGGGCGAATAGTTGGTGCCACGATTTTTTAGGTTCTCCAGTTGGTTGAGGCACAGAAACGACCTGAGGGAAACACCAAAACACTTTTAAGTATCCTTTACAAAACAAATTGAAGAAAACTAAAACCAAACCTAAGTCGAACCTACTTCAAGATAACAAACTAATCTACTTAACAAACACAAAGTAGATGAGTTCAAAAGCAAGGAGTGATGTACAATTGCATACACAATAGACTAGTTTAATCATCCGAATCACAGTGGCCTAAGAAATTTGGCAAGAACACTTACATGACGATTAGTATTCCTCTCTCCTCCATTTGAACCAGATTTTCCAGCAATAGATTCAGGAGGATTAATATGCTTAGTATGAGCAGATGCATGAGAATGATCTGCAGAGCCTATAGGCTTATTCTCTTTTGAAATTGTAGTTGGCATATTGACACCTCTTCCAAAGAATTGGTTATCTGTAAAAGCCTTTGAAGAAGAGATTAAAGTTCCTTTCACTCGATCAAAGTACCTACCACCAGCACCTGTTATATTACTGTTAATAGTAGCATTATTATCTACTCCATGCCCATGTTTTCTTTCTATGTTGGGGCGCTTATGCTCAGTATCCTTTCCTATCCTCTTCTCAAGTTCTTCCACATCGGAATTGCTCTTACTAGAAGCCTTATCTCTTTCTTTCTTTCTCTCCTGGCGCTTCTTCTCTGCCTCCTTCTTGGTATCTTTTTCCTTTGAAGCAGGTGATGATTTGCTGCATTTCTCGGCTTCTACTTTCTCACCTCTTAACCTTCTCCGTTCCTCCACTAATCGCGCGACTTCCTCTCGTTGTTTTCTCTCTTCTTCCTCCAAATTCTCCTTTTCCAGTCTGGCTTGTCTTTTCTCCTCAGCTTTTCTGCGTGCTTTCTCAACCTTACTCTCATGAAAACTCATCCCATTCTCACCCTTTCTAGCCAGTAACCGTCTCTGGTCAGCATCAGTTGACGACACATCAACCGAAGAGCTAAAGCTAAATATCTTTCTCCAAAGCCACCAAATACTCATGAAAAAGGAAGTAAGTAGTCTACAAGCAAAAACAACGCCACTAGGATATGACTTCTCCACTAAACAATTCTCATCTTCTCCAAATGTATTACCACTATGATTCTGCCAATAGGTTGAATCACTAGTCCATGTACTGTTTTCTGAACATTCTTGCCCATGGATCCATCCATTCTCATTCCATCCCTTTCCATTTAACACCTTACCACCTCTTCCAACAAGATCCTTCAAAATTCCAGAACCAGAAAGCCCTAAACCTGGAGACACAGGCATGTCTAAAACAGGTCTCTTTGATATATGCCCACAGTAAGAGCACATAAATCTTCCACCACCTGGATTTTGGTCACGGTAAGGCGTTGAGCAATTACGACAACGTCGTGTAGCAGTTTTCTTAAGTCTTTGAAGTTCCATAGCTACCAATCTCTTTCTCTCCCTAAGACGAGCATTTCTACGCAATCTCCAAGTAGAAAGCTGAGGCATTAAAACCTCATACCAAAACAAAGTAACCAAAAGCACAAATACACAAGCTAGTCTGGGAGAAGTAATTTCAAAACGAAAAGCAGGTGGAAGAAGCTGAGATAGAGCCCATAATCCAATCAAAGGTAAAACTAACCATGGCAACATCGTTGCAACCCGGCGAGACCACTTTTGAATAACACACAATATACACATTATCCTCTAAAACCAACCCTTCTTCTTCTTCTTCTTCTTCTTCTTCTTCNCAGTCTGGCTTGTCTTTTCTCCTCAGCTTTTCTGCGTGCTTTCTCAACCTTACTCTCATGAAAACTCATCCCATTCTCACCCTTTCTAGCCAGTAACCGTCTCTGGTCAGCATCAGTTGACGACACATCAACCGAAGAGCTAAAGCTAAATATCTTTCTCCAAAGCCACCAAATACTCATGAAAAAGGAAGTAAGTAGTCTACAAGCAAAAACAACGCCACTAGGATATGACTTCTCCACTAAACAATTCTCATCTTCTCCAAATGTATTACCACTATGATTCTGCCAATAGGTTGAATCACTAGTCCATGTACTGTTTTCTGAACATTCTTGCCCATGGATCCATCCATTCTCATTCCATCCCTTTCCATTTAACACCTTACCACCTCTTCCAACAAGATCCTTCAAAATTCCAGAACCAGAAAGCCCTAAACCTGGAGACACAGGCATGTCTAAAACAGGTCTCTTTGATATATGCCCACAGTAAGAGCACATAAATCTTCCACCACCTGGATTTTGGTCACGGTAAGGCGTTGAGCAATTACGACAACGTCGTGTAGCAGTTTTCTTAAGTCTTTGAAGTTCCATAGCTACCAATCTCTTTCTCTCCCTAAGACGAGCATTTCTACGCAATCTCCAAGTAGAAAGCTGAGGCATTAAAACCTCATACCAAAACAAAGTAACCAAAAGCACAAATACACAAGCTAGTCTGGGAGAAGTAATTTCAAAACGAAAAGCAGGTGGAAGAAGCTGAGATAGAGCCCATAATCCAATCAAAGGTAAAACTAACCATGGCAACATCGTTGCAACCCGGCGAGACCACTTTTGAATAACACACAATATACACATTATCCTCTAAAACCAACCCTTCTTCTTCTTCTTCTTCTTCTTCTTCTTCTTCACCAAAAACCCTAAATTTTCAGAAACTTTTCAACTCCGGAAAGAACAGGTTATCTTGTATACCATTGAAGTATACTAATCCCAGCTCCAAAAAAAAACTTGAGCAAAAATTAGGGCTTCATGAGAATCATCAAAATACCTAATGCACAAAGCAACATTTGGAATCAAAATTAAAAATCGCCATCTTCACAAAATGAAACAATATATTCGATTTATACAAACAAATGACCGAAACCAAGAAAACCCAGTTCAGGAGCGAGCTCTAATTAAGTCATGGTGCAATGTGATAGTAGGTAAAGAGACAAAGAAACTTACCGATTTCAAAAACAAAATTAATCAGCAAAGCAAAAGGACGAGTCCAGATTTGAGATATGGATCCAATTTGGGTAGAATTAGTTTGGTTCTTGGCAACGAAGAAACCGTAAACGGAAAACGAAAGATTGACGATGATGAATTGATGATGATGATGACGAGAGGAATAAGAAGAAGAGAACAAAACCGGGTGAGGTGAACCGGGTCTAACTCTTGTTATTATTAATTTGATCCTTAACATTTACTATTAGTCGGTGATACCTTTCATTTTTGGTTTATTAAATTACATACACATTTAATAATTTGATTATTATCTACATTTCTTATTATTATTTATGGTTGTTAAAATATTTTGATGGTAATAATGCATATGTGTTATGTTTTGTTAGGACAAGAAAATATTACGGATAGTATCTAACAGTAAAAACTGTCTATTTAATTATTTTTGAATAGTAAACTATTCGTATACGGTATTAAGTATATGAAAATGTCATACTTGTCAATTCACCATATAATTAATCAAGATAATGATCAATTATTGTATTTTTATATATGTTAAAAAATATTATTAATATGAGACTATGTTTAAATTACTAAATTGACATGAGACTTAGTAATTAGTATAATATCTTTTTCTAATTTTGAGGATTTAGTATAAGGTTGATTTTTTCCACATTATTTTCTTTTCATTATTAGTTTTAACTGCTACATAATAAAGCATTCACAGTAGTAAAAATGAAAAAAATTCTTTATGGACTATATAGATTATAGTCTTTTTATTCATTACATAAACGAATCAAAAAACGAAGACTCCTCATTTGGTTCTTCCTTAGCTCTAGAGAACCCACCACCAACATAGTTTTGTTGTCCTTGAACGTTGCTGTTAGTATTATTGTTGTTCATATCGTAACCATAAGGCCTGTGCAGCATCTGAACTGTATATGGTGCTTGAGAAGAAGTAATGAAGTTGGAGTGACCTGCAATAGCAGCTGGTTTGATTGGGGCTGAAGAAGAATCCTGAACCGGTTTGTTTGTAGCGTAACCACTACCACGAGCTGCAGGTACATCATGGTTATGTTTACCTTCATAGGTAGTGATTACAGCTCTCATATCAAGTGATGCTCTCTCAACATGTTTTCTCACTGGACAACTTATGGTTGTGCACCTGTAGTAGCTTCTGTTACAAGTCAAAAGTGGAAAGAAACATAACATAAATGTTAGATACTTAGATCTTAATGTTGACTATTGCAAAGTAACATATGTTTTATGTTATTTAACCTTGGATTTGGGTTTCCTTTAACCACTTTTTGACCATATTTTCTCCATCTATAACCATCGTCGAGAATATCGATATCACTCGTTGTTTGCACCACAATTCTTGGCTCTCTTGTTGTTTTGCTTCCATAGTCTCCTTTCCTGAAACACACATACACAAAAACAAAGATATAAGCTTGTTATAAAGAGATATCTCTCAGGTCGTGACTCGAACCAACTCGAACCAACGACCTTTGAATTACTTCAGAAATCTTTATCAGTTGAGTTAACACGCTTTGATAACATTCTTATTCAAGAGTTGTTTAACATGTAAGCAAATTTTTTTGATATGTACCATCTCTTTGCTTGAGGTTCACTTCCACAATCTTCTTCATCTTTGCTGACAATAGATGAGCATTGTTCAAACTCTTCATCTCCAATAGAATCAGAAGTAGTATTATCATCTTGTTGTATAACATATGAATCAGAAGAAGCTTGACGATGGGTGGCATTGAACATAGCTGAATGAAAAGTTGAAGAAGAAGAAGAAGATGATCTTCTAGTAGATTGAGGTTTAGGATGGTTATGACTTCCTTTATACACAATCTCTGTAATCTGACCTTCCAAAGAAGTCTCAACTTTCTTCTTCGTTGGACAATTTGGGTAAGTACATTTATAGTAACTCCGAGGATTCTCAGTTCCTTTCATTTGTTTCTGTCCATATTTTCTCCAGTTGTAACCATCTTCTCCTTTCTTTTGCTCTCTTCCATTGTACGAGTTTGGAAGAGTCTCGGTTTGGTTCCTTTGATCTGATTGGTTCTTCTTCTGTTGTTCCTGAAATTTAAAACATTCACATTTGTTACAGAGAAAGACATGAAAAGAGAAAAAGAAGAGGTGTAGAGGATTGAGTAACTTACCTGAGATTGAAAGATAGAACTGTTTGTTCTTGTCGGATCAGAAGCTCGTGTCTCGAATGAGAAATCAAAGAAGTTAATGTTGTTGTTCTGCTCTTCTTCGTTTATAACTTTTTGGTTAGTTTCATTTGTAATAAGAGCTCCTGTGGTTGGAGAAGCAAGAACCTAAAAACATGAAACATAGAATTCAAGAGTTGACTTTGACCAATATATTACAGAAAAATAAAACAGATGTTATAATTAATTATCTTAAACATGAAGGCTATAGAGGCTTACGTTAGCAGAGGAGACAAAAGCAGGGGACTCAAGGAAAATAGAGGGGCTGAAACAAGTGGAAGGAGATATAAGAGAAGGAGAGATTGAGATTGAAGAAGGAGCAAATGATCTAAACTTTGGGATCTCAAGATCTTCTAAAGATGAACTTGATGATGTTCTTCCAGGTTGTTGTGACCAATTAGCAGAACCATTCATGTTCTGTCTTGTTCTACTAGTTAGAAGTGAGGAAGCAGCCATACGATCAATTTCAGATATTTATAGAAAGTGTTATGAGCTTGAAGAAGAAGGCAAAGAAGAAGAATAATGAGACAAGTGTTTTTTTTTTGTTCGTTGTCTACTTGTCTGTATATATAACATTTTGACCGGTCTGATTTAATTGGTGAATTTTCTTTATTTAATTTTTGTTTTTATTTTGAAGATCACAGATGAATAAAATGAAAATAAAGTGTAGTTTCTGAGAAGGTGATAAAAACTTTGACCGTTGAAAATATCATTAGAAGGAGATGTGGTCAGACCTTGTGGCCTTGACTCTCAAAACGTTGAACAGATGAGGCGGCTTCATGATCTCATCTTCTTTAGGGCCTTTCTGGTTGCCACGTGTAATTTCATGTAATTGTTGTTACATAGTAAAGAACCATATGATGTTACTCTTAGTAATTTCCATTAAAGATAATTTAGCAGAAAATATTGGTTGTAAATATTTTAAAATATTATTCAAAACTTTAAAATAGACAAATCAGTTCACCATTATAGTTTTTAAAGTAATGATATATATATATAGTTACTAATGAGAATTTTTTGAATATAACAACACATGATTAAAGTTACAAGAAACTTATTTTATATTATCCAATTTTTTTAAAAAATATATATAAAGGAAACATTAAAATCCTTTTCAACTTTTATGAAGAGTCCTAATCAAAATCCACCTGTCAGTTACATATATATAAAATGTATTCCAACTTTATTATATTTTCTTGTATTGTTTTCATCCAACACGTAATCGTATAAATATAGTATTAAATCCAATTTTATTAAATAAACATTAGAAATAAGGATTTATCCACCTAGAAAATAATATACTACTAATTTTTTATATTTTTACACGTTGACTAAATTAAGAACGCGCGTAGATTCACGCACTAAAAAGAGCGTGGAGGGAGAAACTGAAATTAGCCGTCCCTGAAAAATAAGAAAAAAGAAAAAATTATTTTATTTTTTTCTTCATCTTCTTCGTTCGTGGAGATAAAAAAAGGAAAGCAGCAAAAAAAAAAGCAAAGATTCCTCGCTGACTCCGTCTCTCTTCTACGCTGGTGAAGATTTTCTAGGTTTTTTTTTGTTGTTGTGTTTATCATCGTGAGCTGGGAAAATTATTTTGTTTGATCTCTCGATCGGGTAAAGATATGTCATCGTCTTCAGCTTCGGCGACGGTTGCGGTTGATAAAGCAACTAGTGATCTTCTTCTAGGTCCTGATTGGACTACCAATATGGAAATCTGCGATTCTGTTAATTCCCTTCACTGGTAATTTTGAATTTTCTGATTTAGATTTTGATAGTTCAACCTCCGTTTGATTTTCTTAGAATTGTTGATTTTGAGATGATTTAGGATTGGTTAAGAAAAAGGTTACAATCACATGCAATTTAATTATAGGAAGGAACATCTTCGATGTTGTATTCTCTGCGTTAACTTTTTTTATGGTTATTGATTTGATCAGGCAAGCGAAAGATGTTATTAAAGCTGTGAAAAAGAGGCTGCAACATAAGAGCCCTAGAGTTCAATTACTTGCTCTTACGGTATATGATGTTTATAGTGAAATTGAGGGATCTTGTTCCTTGTCAAATTGTTATTGTAACTCTCTTTATTTGTATTCTTCTGTGCTAGCTTTTGGAGACTTTGGTGAAGAACTGTGGAGATTATTTGCATCATCAAGTTGCTGAGAAAAATTTATTGGGGGAAATGGTCAAAATTGTGAGAAAGAAGGTATTTCTTGTTCAAGGTTCTATGTATATGTTTCGGTAGTGGTGATTATTCGTATAGCTGATGATCTATTTGACTTTATAGGCAGATATGCAAGTAAGGGATAAAGTATTGGTCATGCTGGATTCGTGGCAGCAGGCTTTTGGGGGTCCTGAGGGAAAGTACCCGCAATATTATTGGGCATACGATGAGTTAAGGGTGAGTAACTCGCTTGAGAAGTTATTGTTTTCATTTCTCGGTCACGTTTGGTGAACTTGCTTGTGATATATTGTTCTTAAATTCGAAGATGTAGAGAGTATTTGTTGCTATAGCTCTTCCTGGTTTTTGCCTTGTGTTAAATGTGGAGCTTGAGGGTTTATGTTACTTTCTGCTTTTTATCAACTTCAGATTTCTATATATATGCCATTTGCATTGCGTTTTATGCAGATGTTCATTTTCTTAATATTCTTATTCTCAAAGTTGCTATTACATGTTGCAGCGTTCTGGAGTTGAGTTCCCTCAACGTTCACCTGATGCATCCCCGATACTAACACCACCAGTGAGTCATCCACCCTTAAGACAGCCTCAGGGTGGTTATGGAGTACCTCAAGCTGGATATGGAATGCCTCAAGGTGGTTATGGAGTACCTCAAGCTGGGTATGGAATGCCTCAAGGTGGGTATGGAGTACCTCAAACTGGGTATGGAAGGCCTCAAGCTGGTTATGGAGTACCTCAAGCGGGTTACAGAGTACCTCAAGTGGGTTATGGAATGCCCAGTGGGTCATCTAGAAGGCTTGATGAAGCAATGGCAACTGAGATCGAGGGCTTAAGGTAAGTGGATTTGTTAGTTCAATATGCTGTCTATGTGGATTGGCAGTTTTATATTTTGTACAAATTTTTCCACTATTTCAATATTTTTTCTGGGTTAAATTGTAGCTTGTCGAGTATTGAGTCCATGAGGGATGTGATGGATCTCTTGGGTGACATGCTACAAGCTGTGGATCCCAGTGACCGTGAGGTATTGGAATCTGATATGCAGCTATATTGCGGTTTTGGGAATGAAATCAATTGCTTTACCCATTGTTTTCCTGTTCTATAGGCTGTGAAAGATGAAGTCATTGTTGACTTGGTCGAGCATTGTCGTTCCAATCAGAAAAAGCTGATGCAAATGCTAACCTCTACTGGGTCAGTCCTCTATTTTTTTGAATTACTTTTTATTTACATGTGTTAATAGAATGTGTAATGAATAATGATGACTTGAGAGGTTTCATCAATGTGCTAAACAGTCTTTTGTTTATGTGGCAGAGATGATGAACTTCTAGGCAGGGGACTCGATCTAAATGATAGTCTTCAAACTATACTGGCTAGACATGATGCAATCGCTTCTGGTTCTCCTCTGCCAGCTCTGGCTTTGAAACCCGCTGAATCGAACCCCAAAGCTTCTGAAGCTAAAGATTCTAGTTCCGTAGCTGGTGCTAGCTCCCCATTACCAGCCACCGTTACTACAGGGAAAAGCCCAATTGATGAAGAGTACGAAGAGGAGGAAGATGAGTTTGCGCTATTAGCTCGAAGGTCTGTTTTATAAATGGTTTCAGGAAGAGTACATATCCTTAACTTAGTATTTGACAAATTATGCTATGTTATTTCAGGCATTCTAAACCATCTGTGACTAAAGACCCCACCAGCTCAGAGTCTCATATTGCTGATAACAATGCTCTTGCTCTTACTCTACCTGACACGCTTCCTCCAGTGAGTACCACAAAGGAACAAGACATAATTGACTTATTGAGTATCACACTCTCTACACCTTCAACTTCACAGCCTGCTTCCTCTCAACCTTCTCCTCCTCCTGCTGTCTCAGATCAAAACACCCATAATTTTCCACAGCCCTCGCCACAGTTTGCTAGCTATGTTGCTCCATGGGCACAACCCCAGCTACAGCAAACACAACAAGGCTATTATTCTCAACCTCAACAGCCTCAAACACAGCAGGGCTATTCTCAACCGCAACAGCCTCAAACTCAACAGGGCTATTCTCAACCGCAACAGCCTCAAACTCAACAGGGCTATTCTCAACCGCAACAGCCTCAAACTCATCAGGGCTATTCTCAACCGCAACAGCAAGCACAGTTCCAAATGCAACCACAAACTAGACCACAGAACCCATATGAATATCCACCTCCGCCATGGGCTTCAACATCAGCAAATGCATACTATACGCCACGTGCTAATGCAAGTGCATCACACACAGACACATTGGCCCTAGCGGGAAGATCACTGCAGCAATCTAACTCATTCCCAACAAAAGCCGTTGATCCCCAAACTACTTCAAATGCAAACAATCAAGGTGTATCCGTAGGACAGAAGCCATTTGTTCCATCATACAGATTGTTCGAAGATCTAGATGTGTTTGGGAGCTCAGACGGCAAGCATAATAAAACAACAAACAGTAGTAATAATGGTTCTCAAAGCTTGTCTGGATCTCAGGCTCAGCAAAGTATGATAGGAGGGAGGAAAATGATTTAATAAAATTGGTTGCTTTTGTGAATATATAATGATGTACAATTTTTTTTTTTTTTTTTTTTT